>JAVCKV010037935.1:0-23805 GCA_032274145.1 Herpochondria borealis | reverse complement strand
TAGGTCGCTCTGTTAGTAGGTCCCTCTGTTAGTAGGTCGCTCTGGTCGCTCTGTTAGTAGGTCTGTTAGTAGGTCTGTCAGTAGGTCTGTTAGTAGGTCTGTTAGTACACTGCGGGTGGGCTCCCTAACAAAAATGCACCTGTCCTTGTAAAAACTGCCCCTCAAAGAGCTTTTGAGGGGTAGTTTTTTGTTTTTGAGGGGGAGTCCGAAATCTTTGAGGGGGAGTTTTTGTTTTGTAAGGACGGGGCTTAAGTATAATTTCAATGGTTTCTCAACCGGTACTCAGGCTATCTAACTACTCACGCCAGTCAGCTAGGGTATGCTGGCTCGTGAGAGGATCATCGAACAGAAACATACTACCCCTTAAGTATCTGCTAAAGCATGGATGAGAGCTGGGGTATACTACTATACGGCATGGATATGTACATAAGATGTGTGTGACAAGCAATTCCTACTGTTTACTAGTATTAAGGGGTGTTTGAAAACATCATGGCCGGCTGTGGGTTCCGGTGCTTAAGTCTCCTGGTGCTGCTGGGCAAAGGTTTCAGACTTGGTCCCTTTGGACTTCCGATTGCTGATCCTCTTTGCCAAGAAATCCGTACCAGTGGTGGCAACTCTCTTGCGCTTCTTCCTCATCACAGGCTTCTTCATGGGCATCTTGTCAGCCGCAGCACTAGCAAGGGGACCTCCGCGCTTGGCAGCATAAATAGGGGACACCTCATAGAAGCGGTGGGATTTTCCTTGGACCAACACAATGGTGGGCCCATCCTTGAATACAGCTCCACGAGCCTCTTCGCCATCTGCATTGCAGAAGACACAGCACTTACTGGGGACAAACTGCAATGGGCATCTTGTAAACTCCAGAGGTCCAGGCTTGAAAATAATTGCATCGGTCTTCATAGTAGGCCTTCCTGCTGGCTGGTATTCCATCTTTCTCCGTGGGCTGTTGTTGCGTGCCTCCTTCCAACCGGAGCGCACGTTGATGCGAGTTTGTTTCTGATATTCCATGGTATCCGGTAGAGCCTTTTTATTGTGACAAAAGTAAAATAATGCGTTATAATGAGCATAGTGGCCTACATGTACTCTTATCGTTAATTGAAGATGATGTGTGTTGGCGCCAAAAAGCAAAGAGGAGGGAGGTTTGCAATGTCGAGGTGATGTTTGTTATCAAAAAAGGCCAAAGCTGGAGGAGGCCGGAGGGATACTCTGCTCTCCTTCGCGCCAAACATTGGGGTACATAAGGGATCACTGGCCCCTCCACCAACCGGTACTGAAGTTCTGGCATGTTCACCCAGAGCAGAGGTGCCAGGGTGCGATCCTTCATGGTTGATCTTGCATCCGGTACTGAAAGTTCTGGCATGTTCCCGCAAAGCAGTGGTGCTAGGGTGGGATCAAGCCAATGCGGTCCAATGATAGAGCTAAATAAGTCAATGAGGGTTTCACTCCTCTCTAGATAACAAACCACATCAAGCCAATTTAATTAGAGTTCCTACAGTTTAGAGTATCCGATACTGAAGTTCAGAATATTCGAGCTGTCTTGGTGTTTAGAGAACTTAGCTCGCGCCCCCACCTTGACCAACTCCAAATTCGCTGGAAATCTCTGGCCAGGATATTCAGGGTGCAACACTGAAGCTTCCCTTCGGGGGATTTGTGAGGGTTGCACATGCCCATTGCTTTGCACATGCACATTGTTTTGCATTTGGGGTTGACCTTGCACCACATTGCCTTCACCGTTGCACCTGCACCACTGAATGTCAGGGCGGCTCGCCAATTCCAATGCATGACTCCTGTCCTGGCCGTTTCCTCTCGCCAATCCCAATGCGCCTTCGCTTAACTCGCCATTAGCAGTAATAAACCCACTTGTAGTAGTAATAAACGTAATTGTAATAGAGGAAGGTTTGCCGTTTCCTTTGTCATTCTTCCCATTAATAGAGCCAATACCAGCCATAGCCATTCTCTTGGTTAACTCATCTTCATTATCATCATAGTCGTCTTGGTCTTCTGATGAGTCCGATGGCAGAGGGATGTTGCCGTCATCTTCAGAAGAGTCCGAGGGAGAGCCTTGACGACCCACCAATCTTGGCATAGACTCAACTGAACCATTATCTTCACTTTCGCTGGCCCTTTCAACAAGGTCGGGTGGCCCTTCATCTTCCGAGGATGAGTCCGACAACATGCCTGGACCCACCATCACTTGCATCAATGGGTTGGGCACCATGGTGTCGGTATTGTTTTGGGGTTTCTTTTTTTGTGGCAGAGATTGAGACATGGCACTGTTGTAGCTAGCTACTGCTAGCTACCCTGCCAACAACCAGCAGGTCACCTACCCATCAATTTACTGTGGCGAATTGGTACTGTTTTGACAGGCGCGATTGATGGAGGGCTGCTTACAATCGCGCCTGTTCATTTACTTATGGGGCATACACCAAGTCAGCACCTCCACGGAAGTCTTTTTATCAGTTACATCTGTCCGGAACACGGTGGAACCTTTTTGCACTAGTACGTACGATCTTCCAAGTACGTACGTTGTTGCAACCGCTGCCAACAACCACCAGGTCACCTACCCATCAATTTACTGTGGCAAATTGGTACTGTTTTGACAGGCGCGATTGATGGAGGGCTGCTTACAATCGCGCCTGTTCAATTACTTTGGCAATTTGGTCGCCTGTTCATTTACTGTGGCAATTTGGTCACTGTGGAATTCCAGTAGGGATCACCTATGCATCAATTTACTACTGTGGGAAACCAGTACTGATGCCACCTATGCATCAGTTTACTGTGGAAATCCGGTACTGTTGGTTGGTACTGTATTGCCACGTAGGCATCAATTTAGTACTGTGGTGATCCCGTACTGTTCTGACAGACTGTGGAATTGCAGTAGGGATCTATGGTTTCACGGAACCCTTTCATGCCACGTATGCATCCGGTTACTGTGGAAATGTGGTACAGTCGGTACTGCATCAATTTTACTGTGGCAATTTGGTACTGTTTCGACAGGCGCGATTGATGGATGGCTGCTTACAATCGCGCCTGTATGTCTACTTATGGGGCACGATCACCGGGAGTACTGTTTCCCACACTGTGCAAGCCAATGACAAGAAGATCTTGTATTGTCTCAACGCATTGGTGGGAGAGGCAACAAAGGCAACAACGGCAGTAACAACAACAAAACAACATCGTAGTCAAATTAGCAACAAGAACAACAAAACAACATCGTAGTCAAATTAGCCTTGTTGTTTTGGTGGTGTTGTTGGTACGAGATTGGAGAGCGTTGGTGGTGTTTTGGTGGTGCGAGATTGGAGAGCATCGGTGGCGTTTTGGTGCGAGATTGGAGCGAGAGCATTGGGGGCGTTTTGGTGCGAGATTGGAGAGCCGAGGCCAGTAGGTAAGTCTTTTCTTTGTGCTGCATTGGTGTGCAAGGGAGTGTGGTGGCTTTTGGTCGCGTGGTGCCCTATGAGCCGCCAACAAGAAGGAACCAACCATCGTCAAGAAGGAACCGGCATCAGCAGCCATCAAGCAACACAAGTCGATACTTCAATTGTCTCCGAAACTGTAAACGGACCCACCGCAAGCACCGATGCACGAAAGCACCCACAAACCCGGCGCGACTTAGGGGGCCAGTGCCCCAGTTGATTGAGTCCCACACACCAATAGTGTCGCCCTCGAATTGGATCAACCTACCGTGGACACCCACGTTGACGAAACCACAGGTATGTCGACCGTTTCTATTTCATCCAAAGCTCCTCCACTACTTTCTCCTTCGCATACTCACAAATCCACTCTCTGAATCATTGTTAACAGATTGATCTAGCTACACCAAAATCAAGGCCTATTTTGCAACCATGTCCTACAGCAACGAAGTGAATGGATTTGAAGTCCACGATGCCAATGGTGGTGCTGGTCCCTACATTGGAGGACATCATGCTGCGGCGGGGCCTCCTGGAGCCACGATGAACCCCGCCATGATGATGTATCCTGCAGCAGGTGGTGCATACGGCGGCTTTGCCATGATGAATCCTGCCACGATGAATCCTGCAGCAGCCTTCGGATCCCCCCACGGCAATCCTGCCTTTGGATTCCCCCAGGGCCATCCGGCTTACTCCTTCTCTGGCGTTGCTACTGGCCATCAGCTCCCTACTACTGGTTTTGCTCATGGTGGTGGTGCTGCCCACGGTTTTGGTTTTGGCGCTTCCAACCCTGCTTTCTCCTTCTCTGGCGTTGCTACTAGCCATCACAATGGCCAACCGCTCACTTCTGCTCATGGTGTCGGTTTTTCCATGCCTGCTACCATGCCGGCCACCATCCAGTCGCTGATTCCAGCCCACCCTGATGGCCGGTACCAACGCCCTGTTCGCGGCAACAAGCTCCCCCGCCAAGCCTCCTGCCATCTGGTCCGTCAGTTCTGTCCTAATGTGAAACTCCCCGATCCATTGAAATCACTCACTGGGAAGGTTCAAATGTACAGTGCCATCCATCAAGACAGGTCCCAACGCGCCTTTCTGGTGGTGCACAACTGCCAGCCAGTTAGAGCAGGTCTCCTGCTGGATTGGACCAAGGACTACTTTGGGGATCCCCATGGCCCCAGAGAGACCCTCCGGATTCAGGCACTTGGCAATGCTGAGATGAGGGCCAAGAAGTGGACCGGAGAATTGGGAATGTTGGACCGGCTGGTGTGCGCCCTGGTGGTATTGAAGTTTGGTTGGGGGGACCTCCAGATGATGTTCAACCGCAAAATCCAACAGTGTGCTCACCTCCAACAAAGCGGCGGCACAGTGAAGGATGTTGCCAACTATCAGCGGGCAGCCATCATGGCCTTGTCCATTCAAACCAACTACAACGCACCTGATAAAGGTCACCAGCTGGAATGGAATGGCATCATGAGCTTTGTTGCCTTGGATAGTATTCAGCGCCTACAGAAGCAGTTGCAAGATCACGGGGTCTTCAGCCTGGAGGGCTTGCGCCAAAGCCGTCACAATGTCGGGTGTCAACAGATTGAAAAGTCGGACATGAAAGGTGTCAGCTTCCCAGTGTTCCTTGTCCTAGACTCCCTCCTCCCAGATCAGCATTGGCGCAACAAGCTCAGTGTGAACCAGTCCTTCATCACCCAGGGGCAGTACCAACTGCTCTTCAACACACCACGCATTGTCAATGCAACTGTCTGAGTCAATACCACTACCGTCATCACCACCATCAGCCATCACCATCAGCCATCATGCACCACACACCACACCACTATTCTTTCCTCCTGTTTGCTCTTTGATGTTTTCTGCTTGAACCCCCCTCTCTGCTTAGAGTTAAACACATTACTAACCAACTCATTTCAATCCAATCTTTCTTCTCTGTTTTTCTTTTCCTTCAGACACCTACACACCTGTTTGTCGGTCCTGTCCCTTCACTTAGTACCACGATGGCAGGTTGCAGCCAGGGGCCTTCCCATGGACGAAGTGTGACTCCTACTATCACCCAGCAGGAGCTCAGCGACCCTCTCAATGCCAATGCCAAGCAACTACTGGATAGACTGGCTCAGCACCAGTGGAATGATCCCAACCCTGAGAATGCCTTGAAGCTTTGGCAGGACATCACCAATGCGATGTTACAAGCTGTCATTCTTTTCCAGGGCTGTTGTGCTTATGCCCAGCGCAAGCCCAAGTGTTTCACTTCGTTCCTGGTCTCTGTGAGTCCTTCCGCCAAAGCAGTCCTGGAGGCACACCCTGATGCTATTGACGGGGCTTTTCTTGTGGCTGTTCTGGAGAAGGTGGAGCCAACAGTGTCGGAAAACAGAGCCCTTCAAATTGAAGCAATGTTCACCAACACACTCCAGAAGAAAAGGAATGCAGCAGCCATATTGACTAAAGCGGCTTTGGTTCCGGCCCAGCGATTGGTGTGGGTGTTCCACATTCTGCTGCATGCCTTACCGGGTCGATTCAAGCATATCCTTGATGCCATTAAGGCACACAATGGCAAGTGCGATCCAAAGGACAACTTTGCTCTGCCCCAAGTCAATTTCCTCCAGGCCACTGGGGCATTCCCCTTCCGCATTCCAATTGCATCCTACCAGACTTTCTTCCGCTGCTTTGGGGTGGGCAAATCTGGGCAATACTTTGATGAAGCAGGTGCTGTTCCAGCAGCCTCCAGAACCATTGCCCAGATCATGGCAGCTATGGACCAAATGGACAACTACTTTGAGGGGGTATTGGCAGAAACGGATCCCAACTGTAATGACCCAGCCCAACAGGCTGCCAATCGACTTGCATGGCGGCGACCGGTCAGGGATAAGAGGGAGGTCAACTCTGACCAGCATTGCCAGATAACTCACGAGGTGGCTGCCAACATTGCCGAAAAGGTGTTTGGGTTGGATCCGCTAATTTGGAAGCTTGAAAATAAGGCGGCGACTGCTGAATACTTCCAGAACCGGGTCCAGGTGCGGGAATGGAGGAAAGAGAACCCAGGCAAGCAACTCCAAGTACCGGTGTTTCTTGGGATGATCGGAGACACAGAGGACATGGCGGGGGAAAACTTTGACTTCCCTGCTGATCCCGAGGTTGAAATGATAATTGACAAATCCTATGGGATCACTGTGTCAATTCCTGTGCTAGCCAAAGGCAAGAGGAAGAAGAAACCCAAGAAGCAGTTCCCCACGGATATTGTGGCTCGCATAACTGAGAAGGTGACAAGGAGGCAAGTTGCCAAATGGAATGCGTCGGGGAAGCCCATGGACGAGCAGTTGGTGTCTGGAAAGGCGCTAAGAGTGAAAATGGGTTGGGCAAAAGTCAAAGTCCCCAAGGCCAGTGCAGCGGACGATGACAACATGACCATTGCTGCCTTGGCAGACAGTGACAGTGACAGCGATGACAGTGACACTGACCAAGTAGACCTACACCCCACACTTGTGCTGCTCAAGGAGGACCAGGAAGAACTGAAGGTCAGGATGGTCAAGCTAGGCCTGGGTGACGCCCCCTGTGTCCTCAGCTTTGCCAATGCATTCTCCCCTGAGTTCCTGGACTATGCCATCAATGAAGCCAACAACACCCCCCTCTGTCAGGACACCCATGGAGATGCCAAGACCTCCTCTATCGGGGCCTTCTACTACTGCAAGAACTGCCCAATCATTGACAGCGACACTGGAGACACTGGAGGCCTCATGTCCCCCCACATGAAGGTGGGCTCAATGAACTCGGTTGTATCCAAGTACGCCAGCTATTTCAGCCAAGGCAAGATGGCCATGGCATCGGAGATCTCCAATATCATCCTAGACCAAGTCAATCAGATAGTTGGGGAACTCATTGATGAGGAACCGGAGCTGGGTTCTGTCAACCGGGAAGGAATGGACTGGTGCTTGGATGTGGAATCGACAGATGGTGCTTCTACTCAGGAGGAACAGCCCACGCCCAATGACACAACTGCCATGGAGGAGGGTGACGGCGATGAAATGGACGAGGGTGAGGAAGATGACAAGGACCAGGAGGAGGAAACTGACCCAGCTGCAGCTAAAAGTGACACACAGTGGAAGACTGAGGGTGACAATATCCGGGCGCAACAGCCACCACTGATGGTTCCTACTGATCCACAGAGTGTCAGATGGATGGATGCCACTGTCAGGCAGATCGAGAAGGACTGTACACAGGCTGAAATCAAGTCTCTGTCTCTCCTGCCACGGCAATGTAACAATCTGTTGCTTGTCAAGGCTGGACCTAGGGCCAAGTTCGCAAAGCACCAGGACCATTCTGATGTCTTGATTTCTGGGCCTGGCAACAAGAGGAGCTGCTGCTCCAATGGAGATATTCTTCCACAGCAGAGCGCCATGCCAGTGGTCACATTTGTCCTGGGTACACAGAATGTTAAGGCCAAGCTTGAATGGATTGACAGCCAGGACCAGGTGTTGGGCTCAATTGAGACCCTTGGAAATGACATCCACGTACAGCTGCCAGGTGTGCAGGCCAATGAGGTGTTTCATCGAAGCGGTGTGGTTGGCAAGTCCAAGAAGCAAGCTGCCACCAAGGTTCCAGCAGTCCAAGCTCCAGTCCCAGCAGCCCAAGCCGAAGTTCCAGTCCCACTCCAGGCCGAAGCTCCACTGGGTGCAGCCGAAGCCCCACCAGCCGAAGCCCAAGCCACCCAGGGTGCGGCCCCAGCACCAGTCCCAGTCCCAGCAGCCCAAGCCACGCAGGGTGCAGCTCCAGTCCCTCCTGCTGATGGCTCAGTGCTGCAACCAGGTTGGTATGCCACCAGCAACCATCCTGTTCGAATGATCAACACCTTCAGGATGTGTGCTTGCCCACAGTGTGACCCAGTGTCGTATGAAAATGGGATTGTGTTTGATGGTCTAGGCTCATCCACCGAGTCAAAGAGCAAGCATCCCCATTCCAGGTACAATATTTCTCATTGCTTTCAAACCAGAACCCCTCTGCAGGGTGTGATGGACACTGAGATCAACGATGGTGTTTGGAAATCCACCGGTGATGAGCCAGCCCCATCCAAGAAAGCCAGGGGCAACCCCAAGCATCCCAAGACCAAGCCCCCACCAACTTTCAAGGTGATGGATGCCGCCAGGCTAGAGAAACTTATAGCAGCAGCAGGTACAGAGTTGAATGGTATGAACTTGGATGCTAATGGAGATGCCAACACGGATGCTGCCTCAACCCCTGCTGCAGCCAAAAGAATCAACAGACCCCAACCCACTGTGGCTCTAGCCTCCAAGTATTGCAGAGATGCCTGCAAGCACAATGAGATGCTGAAGCTTGCGCACAATCTTAACTGCACGTACTCTATTGTGGACAGTGATGGAGGTGAATTGGAAGAGGACCAACCCATTTTCCTGGTGGGCGACAACTTTGTCTTGAACGGCGATACCCATGGAGTAGATGTGTTGCCTTTCAAGCCGACCAATCGGAGCCAGTGTGTGATGCATTCCAGCTGGCCAGCCGTTGCTTTCTTTGTACACATGTACAAGAATGATCCGCTTTCCTTCTACTACCACATTGTACTGGCTCTGTTCATGAAGCACTTCGATCCGCGGACACCGATTCACAAACTGATGTTTGAGTACCTGTACAATCTATGTGAGACCCACCCCCTGACTTCCAATGGTTTTGGAGGGTCAGCCCAGTACTCTGACACCCATGCCGTGTCCTCCCGAGACATGAGGAGGGATGACCCCACATACACCCTGGGTGAGCCTCAATCAGCCAAGAACGACAACAATGTCACTCTCCAGAAAGCTATGGATGAATCCAGGGCAATTGCAGTGTTTGTGAGTCTGGATAAGTGGGGCCAGAAGTTCGACCAGGAGTACACAGCCATCAAAGACCCTCATGCAAGGTGCTTCCTTCACAATATATGCTTGTACGCCAGGGGATCTGACAAAGTCCCCCAAGCACAGAGTGAGGCCAACATTACCAGATCTTTTGCTGCCGTACAAGCAGCACCAGCCGTAGCTCAACCAGCAGCCCCAGCACCAGCCGAAGCTCAACCAGCCCAAGCCACAGCAGCCGAAGTTCCAACCCAAGTCCCACTCCCACCTCAGGCCCCAGCGCCACTCCATTTGTCAGCTGTGGAGGAAGAGGTAGAAGAAGAAGAACAGGATGCTTTCGAGGTGGATGCTTTTGGGGTGGCTGCAATGGAGGAAGAACCGGATGCCACGGGCGCATTTGGCGAGGGCGAGAAAACCAGGCTTGCTGATGAGATTCTCTGCCTGGGCTATTTGACGGGCTTAACATATGGACCCCGGTCTTACACTGATGATGATATCAAACGAAAATTCAAGGGTCATGAGGACTACATCAAAAATGCCCACAACGCCCTATGTATGACGCACATGCGGTATGGCTGCAAGGAATACAAGATGCGTTTCTGGCTTAGCAAGAAAGAGATGTTCAAGGCTTGGTGGGACCGGTGGAGTGGCAAGGCCATGGCACCAACCAAGATAAATGTATGGAGTGAGGATGCCCAACCTGTGTCTGTCCCATATGCCGCGCTTCGTGAGTTCCTGGCTGACAAAGCAATCCAACAGGGTCCAGGAAGGCATGCTAGGGACCTGAGCGCAGACCCGAAGAAGGGTATCTCGCAGATCTACATCTTTGAGCTGCACCGGTACCTGGCCCACACAATTCAAGACCCGGAGGCACTGTCTGATGCATTTGCCAGCATCCTCGACGACAACAATCACCAACTACCCAAGGAGTATTACCAGTACAAGTTCAAACCGGAGGAGGCTCAGGTGGTGGCCATGAATGTGAGTGCTGCGGCAGCCTACCGTTTCCAAAGAAGGAATGTTGTGGAAGATGAAAGTGGTGGTGTCTTCTGTGGACCCCTCACACAGCATGAGTCGGACCTGCTGCCAGATCCCTTGCGGTTGTCTGTCCTACCCTGCCCCAATCCTGACCTTGACATGGGACCCCAGTTTGTGAACTCCCAAATGAGGAAGCTAGTGAAGCACTACGAAGCAGAACACGGTGACTTGGGCCTGGAGGTGCACCACCAAGCAGGACCACCTGAAAACCCAGTTACAATTGCCTACAAAAATGTCACTGTGGAAAGTCCACCTGCTGTGAAGGACATGATCGTGGATGCTTTGCTAATGGCCACTGTCTTCAGGCTCACTGGCAGATCCGACATACTTGCAGGATACAATGACTCTGGGATCGAGGGATGTCATCTGCCGACGGTGGCCACGACACAGAACTTTGGTGACTTTGTGGAGGAGGTTACCAGAGGCAAGGAGTTTGGGTATGTGGTGTCTGGCCAACACAAGAAAAGCAACCCCAGCAGATTCGAGAAGTCCAAGCCTCATGGTATTCAATGCCTGAGAATGCTGGGAGCAGATGCGCAACTGGGCTATCGCAACAAGGTGAAAAACCTCATCCATAGTGCTGAAAAGTTTCCGCTGAGCTGGAAATCCCTCCAGGCTGCTATGATGTCTGGTATCAACTCTTGTGCCGGCACGCAGGATGCTGGCAAGCTCAAATTCCCGGTGAACAAGGCGATCCTTGATGTGTTGTGCATGTTTCCCTTCCTGGTCGACGAGATCAAACTGTCTGACTTGTGGCTTGGCTGGGGCTCCGATCAGGGGCTATTTTGTGTTTTGCTGGGCGAAATGAACGAAGGCCAGCCCAAATTGGTTCGCTTTGAGTGTTTCCACACAACAATGTTGAAGCTTTTCACAAAACTGGGCAACGGCAGCCCACAGGAAGTGGCCATGCTTCATGCCAGCGGATACTGTCTGGTTGACAACAAGGTTGTGTCCCTATACAGCCACCGGCCCTACAGTCGGATGGACACTGAGCATATT
Source organism: Herpochondria borealis (assembly GCA_032274145.1). Taxonomy (NCBI): domain Eukaryota; phylum Rhodophyta; class Florideophyceae; order Ceramiales; family Ceramiaceae; genus Herpochondria; species Herpochondria borealis. Next base: position 12,521 of record JAVCKV010037935.1, on the reverse strand, counting down.
CTCTGCAAGCTATGGTTGGCGGTGGTTCACTCCCATTCCTCCAGGAATCTTTCCAAGTGCAAGCGCCAGCACAACTCCCATTGCTACCCACAACTGGTCCCAGGTGAGTACGAGGAACTCCTAACACCAACAATGCTGAGCATTTGGCAGGCATTCAAAGACTGCCAGGGTGCGGAAGCCAAATACCCTGACAGTGCCCAGTTCCAGTTCCACACTGGCCGGCTGGCAGCTAAGGCAACGAGGCGCCGTGTCTGATTGGTAATTGGTCGGTAATTTTGGAATAGAACACTATGTCCTTAAATACATACAACTATAGGTACGTGCGTCAGCAAGGTTGACCAGGCCTGTCTTTCGGTATCCCTTCACTGCCTCCTTCTAACACGCCCAACTGCTTTGTCATTAGCAGACACCAATTAACACGTTGACTCGGGTACCTTCATTATCTCGCGGACGAGACGAATATCTTTGTTATTTGTGGTTTTCCTCTTCCTGTGCTCACCGGCGAAGGAGGCTTTTTCCATCATTTCGGCCCCGAGGTGTTCCACATACGTCCAGGTGGCATCCAACATGTCCTTGGCGTAACGCAGCTTGAAGTCACCTTTGTTGCTGTTGAAATCCTCTGCAATGTCCTTCACTATACGCTTCCGCACCGCTGGGCAATGGGCAAATTCGGGGTTGGTTTCCTTGGTTCCCACTGCAAAGGTGGCCTCCCTGCCATCCCCGTATTCAGTGGCCTTGGTATAATTGGCGTAGATGCTTTTGTTGGTGTAGCTTCTATTGAGCTTTTGGCGCTTGCGTGCCGGGGCTGGAACTGGAGCATCACTGTTGCTGTCGCTGTCACTGTCCTCTTCTCGCGAAACGGTAACATTTGTGTCTTCTTCTTCTGCCTCATATTCGCGGTCACTGTCACTGTCACTGTCACTGTCACTGTCCGAAACGTTAACATTTGTGTCCTCTTCTTCTGGCTCGTTAACATTTGTGTCCTCTTCTTCTGGCTCATCACTTTCCTCTTCCTCCGATTCATATTCATATTCCAGTCTTCGGTTTGTGGGAGCCGCCATGGTGCTGGGGAGAAAAGTGAAATGTGAGACGAGAGGTGTTCTTATGCTTCGCAGTTAACTTCTTCGGAGGTGCGCCGGCAGCTTTATCCGAGTCATGGCTGCGAGGTCTATGTGTGGGTCCCGGTTGGGTTGGTACTTAGGAGTGAATCCTGTTCGTGAACCACTCTAACCCTAAGCTGAAGGTCCGTTGGCACGGTTACATAGCAGGTCAGTCATGCATGCGAACCGACAACCAAGCTACTTGTTGGTTCTGTACTTAGGATCCCCGCTTGGTGCTTAAGACTTGGTTGGCATGCATGTGGGTCTTTGGGTTGCGACCTCTCTATAATCTGCACCCACCTGCAAGTAAGTGATCACAAGTTGAACTTCCACATTTGTCTTCCTTTGGCGTATTTACTGCTACATATCTTCTTACCAGTCCTCCTCCACCACTGCAACTGTCTAATTCAGAGCAGCCCGACAGCTACGAGAAAAGCTTTGTTGGTGTGCGAAAGATTGCCGTAGCTAACTGTGAGCTAGTAGGGTCTTTGATCCTTTCCAGCCCCAACCAGCATCAGCAACTCTGCTTGTTAAGATCTTGTGCCAACCGTGAGCCTGGAGGTCACCGTACCTATCAAGCCTCAACCGGTCCCGGTCATGACAAGCTTCAACCGCCGAGATTGGATCTACGACAGTGAGGAGCCAGGAGTTGTGGCTCCAAGTTATTTGGACTCTCTCCTGGAGGACATGGAGGGGAATGTCGACAAATACATCCAAGAGCAGCCTGGATTTGACCCAAGCAAGACAACAACAGAGATCCGGGCTTTGAAGAAGAAGCTAAGATCGGCAGAGTCCGCCATTCAGAAGCGCAGGTTTGAGAAGGCCATTCATGACAAGGAATGGATGCTGGCCAACAGTAGGACAGTGGCAAAGGTGGAGCTGATGTTGGAAAACCACCGCTCCGTTCACTCACTCAAGAAGCAACGGGGTGGTTGGGTTGGAGAGGTCTGGGTTTCACGGACTGACCGCGAGCCAACTGACCTGGAGGACTCCTATGTACGTGCATTGCTACCAGCATTTGCATACCAGGACAGGAGGTTCCGCTCTCGTGACTTCCAGCCCCTGGGCAAGTATGAGCGCCAGGAAACCCTGGACGAGACCCATTTCAGAGGAGTAAAGATGTTGAGTGACAAAGAATTCCAGATGATCGATGCCCAAGGGGCTAAGGTTCTGGTGACACCGGCATGGGCCATTGACAATGTCCCGAGTGAGTCGCTCATGGATGCGTACACCGGCTTCTGTGCCTGGGCTGATGAAAAGGGACGGAACCCCAAGGGTAGTTTCTTCCTCATACCCCTTGGCAGCAGCGGTGTAGGAGCAAGCACAGACAGGAGGGGCCCACCCATCGTGTTCAGGAATAATGTTGGCGAGCAGCAGTGTCTCCACAGGTCCTTCGCCAGCGCTCTGCACTTCCTTGGGTACAAGGATCAGGCGCTTTCCCTCCTGAACAACAGCTCTGGCGATGCTGGTAATCAGTTCTATGCCTTCAAACGGTCTGTCTTGGGCTCCTTCAGCATCACCCACCAGAGAGTTCGTTACAGGAAGGCCAGTATACATCCCGAGACCCAGAAGCAACAGTGCAACAACCCCATAGCTGCAAGCCTGAAGGCGGCCAGGATGGTGGACGGCAAGAAGGTCCAGGTGCAGATCAATCATGCGGTCTGCTTTGTGGGCAGCTACACCTTCGATTCCAATCAAGAGCACGCACTGGTCACCTGCTCGGAGTCGCTCAATCTTATTTGCTCCAGTATTGTCCCCGGCTGCTTCTACGATGGGATCTACTGGGCCAGAGAGCTGCATTTGGACTTGATGGTGGCTGCAAGTAGCTAGATCATGAGTGAGTCATGGATCGTTAGTGAGTCATGGATCGTGACCCATGGCATCTGACACGACTCCAGTCCCAGCGTGGAAGTGACGGCATCGATGAGAACCATCATTCCCTAACGTGGAAGGTGTCTGCCGTGGGGCATCACGATGCTGCAAACGAAACGGCGCAGCTGCATGTCGTTTCAGATCGACCACACCAACTTGGCGAACACTTCTCATAAAATCAAAACAACAAAGGGCTGAGCCCCAATCACCCATCTTCCCTTCTCCTACCCACCCACCCACCCACCTTCCAACATGACCGACATTGGTGCCCACATTGACCCATGGCCTGCAGGCCAACTCGCCTCTGTAAGTTGCTGATTATAATGTGCCGCTTTTCCGTGCTCTGCAGCGTGCTTCACTGACCATCATCCGTTGCCATATCCCACAGCAGGGCCCCACCACAGAAGACATGGCTGTTGCAACAGACCACCTCAATGCTGCTGGCCTGATCCGGTTCCAGGGATGGACATTCGCTGCCATTCTCGAGGACGAGAAGGTCATTGAGATGACCAAACCCAACACGCATTTCGGTGGTCTCATGCGGGATGCCACCGAAGAATTGCTGTACATTCCCTTGGCAGCGTACATTATCAACAAGTTTCTATCCCATTCCTACTTGGGCTTCAACTTCCACATCCTCATGTCGTGGGTGTTGCAGCTTAGTGGAGTGATTCATGGGATTTCCAAGAGCAGCCCCAAACTGACGGTAACGGCCTCGGTGGAGTTTGTCCAGATGATTTTCAGAGACATCTTGCCGGTTCTCTTTGATATGTCCCCCGCCAACGGCCTCCAGGAATACGACGGCTACACGAGAGGTCAACTCCAGCAAGATGTACCCGATGAGGACGAGGGCTTCCGTAAGCTGTCGTCCGTTGCGAATGACATGATTGAGAACGTCCTGGAGAAGAGACTCAGTGGTACGATTTACGAGAAGGTGAGCAATCGCGAAGTCAACCAGTGCGCCCAGGTTCTCTGCAGTGCTTTGCGAACCTACAACAAAGACATCCACCATGAAGCACAAAAGTTCAATGGGTCGGTGAAGCGAGAGGTGCTTCTTGCTATCCACCGCATCATGCAAGAGAGTCGTCCCCATCTCCGCCTTGCGAACACCCAGCTCCATATGTCGGACCAAGTGACTTTTCCCGTCGTGGAACGTATCAGCATCATCAGCGAGGATTCGACTGACACCACGACAGAGACCAAAAGCGGGACTAAGAAGAGAGGACGAGGTGATTGAAGGGCCCTCTAACATGCTTATTATTCTGTTCTACAACAATGTTGCCGTCCCTGCAGGGTTTATCTCAGCTCTACCAGCCCTGATGTGTGGGGACAAGATGGGCAGCTAGCCAAAAACAACTAAAACTATAGTTATAACTTCGAAAAGGAAGGTCTAGACAGCGGGGCCATCTCCGACCTGTCGGTTGCGCAGAACATCAATGAACAGGTCCGGCTGTGACTCATGGTCGGAATCGTCTCCATCGTCTGGGTGCCACCACTGGACATATTTTGCAATGCACCTAAGGGGCTTGGTACGTCGTGTGTACCGTGTTTTGAACAGCTTGCAATGTTGCTTCTGCAAATCCTGGCTGATGACTCTCCTTATCTCCTCCGGTTCCTTATGCCCGTGGTACTCCATCCTGCTTCCTTTGGCCGCACTCTCGCTAAAGAACTCATCGGCAATGCAGGGTGACAGACGGCAGTGGTGGCAGTAGTGGCAGCTGCGTTTCTTCCTGGCCGTGTTTTCCCCATAGCCAGGAGGGACGTAGATAAATTCTCCCACCTCTTGCTGGTACTTGCAGAAGCGAAGGGGATACCCTTCTTTGTTTTTCTTCTGCCCAAAGACCTTGTCTATCTTCGGCTGTGGATTTGGTTTCTTCCTTTTCTTGGCAGGCTTCTTTGCCGTTGGTGCTTCTTCTTGTGGGGCCAGGAGTGCAAACCACTCTTCTCTTTCCTTGGTCATGGGCAGACTGTTGTAATACCGGTCCATCCCTTTGTCCCATTGCTCCTCCGTCATGGATCCGGCCACATGGCAATTGTTGTATCCTCCCTTGGCGACATTGATGGCCCTGTCCTCCATGCTTGCAAATTGTGAGGAGAGATATGTGAGCTGTGACAAGGCTACCCCAAGATTGGGCTGGTTTGAACAAGCCCGGTGCACTTCATGCCAACAGTCAGCAGTTGGTGCATGCCGGCGGCCAGCAGTTGGTGTCTATCCGTGCCCGTTGATCGTTGATCCCCACGAATGCGCCAGTGTGGCATTTTGTGTACTGTCACAGCAACGGTGTCTGTTACTCCAAGGTACCCCCTGCGCTCCCTATCCTCAAGAGACATAATGACCCCTGGAAGACATCGTGATGCTACAAGACTTAAGGGACAGGACTGGAATGTGGAACGGTTAACATTTTGGTTAAGTACACAGTGTTTACTGACGTGATGCGGGACTCAATCCTCAATCATTCTGGGCCGTCTGGCTGTGCAGGGAGAATCTGGAATGCAAAATGAGATGGTGTTTGGGGGCCCCCGCAGTTTTGAGGAGGGGGAGGAGGACCCCAAAAGTAGGATTGGAATTCTTGAAGTCTCCCACTTCCACCATCAGATGGTCTACGCTGAAGGGGCCGCTGGTAATGCACCAGACCCTGTACCTACCGCCCATTCTTAGAGTCTCTGGTTCTTCCGCCCGCTCTAGGAGGTAGCATGCACGTCTGTCAGGAAAGCCGGACAGTGGCTTGCCATCCCTGTCTCTTGGTGTACCGGTGACTGCCACCAGCCGCATGATTTGGTTGCCCACAGCATCGGTCTGGAAGATGGCGACCACGGAGAGAGCCCTGGACATGACAAGAATATCCTCCACCTTTTTGCGGTCCTTGTAGGTGGTGTAGCTTCTGGACCTTCTGGAAAGGAGGGTGCGCCAGCTAGATGGTGGAGTGGGTGTTGTCCGTTGCTCCAACGTGTCAATGGACCTTTGGAAGGAACACTCCCGCACTAGCTTGTTCATGGCATGAATCTGAAAGTCCTGGCGCTGTCCATTCCTGAGGTATTTCTTGGCTGGCCTGATGAACCCTTCTCCCTTGTAGGCCCCCTCCCAGAGATCCCGCAACGGCCCGAATCTGGCAGTCAGAGCTGGCAAGTTCAGAAGACACATGAAGTTGGCCGCTGTGAAAACCTTAACCACCTTTGGATCTCGTTGGACTTGTTGGTCCAGCAGGTCGAACTCTGCGAGGAATCGCTTGATTTTGTACTCCATGTGGGGCTCTGTCACTCCTGGCACAACGACGGGGGTCATGACTACGGAAATCATCTCTTCCAGGGCGACCAAAGTCCTTTCTAGCTGAGAGGGCGTGTATTCTCCCGCTATGGTGGTGAGCAGCACTGGCGGGCCTTCAGGGCGATCGAGCAACTCTAGGATGCGCTTCTTGAGCTCCGGGACAGTTCCTTTACCGGTCTGTCCCCTGGCCCAAAGCCAGTGGACGCAGTGTCCCTTCTTCCACAGAGCGTTGGGCCTGGCGGTTGGCGGCTCCATGTCTTTCTTGTTCCCCACGAGGTCCGGGACACCCTGGTAGAACCAGGTGGCGAGTCTGGAGAAGGCCACAAAGTTCTCGCTGACCCAGCCTCCAAATGTGCCAGCACGGAACTCAACGACTGGGAGCCAGTCTAGCTTCAGCTCCATCATGATGAGACTTAGGTCCTCCCCCCGTGACATGAAATCAGAAAAGAGTTGTTGGTCCTTCAACCATTGGTTGGTTTTCTGGAACGTGGCCTTCGCAATTCCAAGGAACATCAGATGCATCAGCACATCAACGAAAATACCGAGGCTGTCACTGCCTTCCTCAAGCATCTCCCAGCTGAAGGGCGCCTTGGGCTGCCTGTACATTGCCGGTTTCTCCTTCGCCTCCAACAAGACCAGGCGCTGCGCTCTTTCTGTTTCCTGTGTTTTCTGCCCTTTGATGTCCCTTAGGATTCTGGCATTTGCTGCATTGTCCTGCACCTGAGAAATGAGCTCAGTAACGATGCACTCGCGAGCCAGGAACGAGTGGGCCTGTTTGTTGTTCCAGCGGCCCGCAACTAGATTGCCATAGGCCAGCTTCAGGGACTGCTTAAGGCGCGAGCTAGTCAACTTGAAGGGCAGAATTCTGTTGTCCTCCGTGATGTACAGATGGCGGAACTTCTCGCCTTCACCAAAGCAACCCAGGGGGTAGTCTCCGGGCAGCGGCAGCTTCAGCAAGTCCACCACTGCCTGGCCAGAGTTCAATCCAGTCATGGCATCCCAGTTAACGCAGGCCTGGCAGTCTTTCCTAAGACATCCTGGCCGCTGCCCATCACCCCTCATGGATTGGAGGCAGTCCTTGCACGTGCGGAGCACCGGTAGGAGCGCCTTGTGATGGATAGAGTACCGGAACCTTGCGTGGAACTTTGCCCCAGTGCCCATGGTGCGAGTCATCTTGCGGCGTTCTGGCTGGTCACATATGATGGCGTAGGGGGCTGCGTACACATTCACCGATGCCTTCTCCTGCAGGGAGAACAGCTTTGTGGGCCCTTCCATCCATCGCTTCATGTGCTTCAGCAGAAGAGCTCCTGGCTTATCGTGGGTCTCCCTTGACTTCCCTATTGCCAGCGGATAGGTCTGCCGCTGCAAATTGCGGTGGGAGCGGTGGGGCGCCAGCGTAATGGTTTGCAGCCAAGTGGACCCTTTCTTCTTTGTGGAGTTGTTGGCCTCGAAGTCATCATTCCACACTATGTATGGAAGTATGCAGATGGCGTTGGTGCCGGCCTTGCCAACATTCAGGCTGCGGCGGATCTCGTCTGCTCTTGGTGTTTCGGTTATCCAGCTGTACGGCTTGCCCTGAGCCAAACGCTGATTGAAAGGGATGGGCTCGTATGGGGTCCCATGCGCCAGAAAATCCTGCAGGCAGGAGGTCACGGTTATGCAGGCGTGTCCATCAACCCTCTTAATAATCCTGGGAGTCGGGAGGTTGTTTGTTATTGACTTTGGCGAGCGCAGATAGCGTGTATCCAGTTCATTGATGCCACTGGGGGGGGGGATGGTCCTCCTGGACCCGGAGGACTCTTGTATCTCCAATTGACGATGCTTCCTGCCTCTGCTATAGTAGTGGCTCACCATTTGGGCGACGCGCTCGCCCTGGGCCCGCGACAATCCATAGTAGGTGTGGGCAGACCGAAGCTCCCAGCCTACCTCCTCCATGTCCCAGTCTCCATCTAGGGAACCGTACCTGTCGAAACTTCTGACAACAATAGGGCGGGCACCACAGCCCCCATCTGTGAGATGACAGTGGAGGAATTCCTTCAGCGCGCTGTCTCCAAAGTGTTCTTCAAGAAGGGCATTAAGTTCGGTGCTCCGGTCTGTCTTTCTCTTCAGGGTTGCCTCCTCTCTCTGGTTGGCTAAACCCTGCAACATCGGGTTCCGAGAATACAGGTGGCATGTTTTCTGGGCTTCTGCATGGCAATCCCGAACCAAGTGCCGGGCCACCACAGCACTGCCCCGGTTGCCTGTCAAAAGCCCGTCTGTGATGTGGCTACCGGCAAATGCGCAGAGACTGCAAACAAACCAGGTAGCACAGCAGCCGGCACATTGCAGATAAGCCACAACTTGGTTGTTTTGGAAAAAAAGAATTTTGCCTAGGGACGAGCACTCCTTGCAGTAGAATGGTTGGAAATTCTGGTAAGGGTACGCTTGGGTGGCGCATAGGTTTCCTGTTGGGTCGAGAACGAAGGGCAGGGAGTCATGGGGTGGAAGGCGGTCCATGGTAGCAGCAGCTCCATGTGCAAAATTATGCAGCCGTTTGCTGCCAGGTTTTCGTGGCCGCCATTATCTGCAGTTCTTGAGTGGTTGGAGGCAGGTCAGATTGTCATTGGAGGTGGTGACCGAAGAAGGTGAGGAGGCCTGCGGCTTAACCCTAACCCACTCCAGACCCTTTGTGACCCATGACGGGACTATCTCAGTCCTGGGTGGCTCAGCAAGTTTTCCGTTAGAATGGGTCCCATGTCAGTTAAGTACTGCTGCCCCTCGGCGGTTACCGTGACCTTTTTTTGAAATTCAAATTTGACCAGGATTTCTACGGAGGTTCTGTAAACTCTGGTACTGGACCTCATCCGGCAGATGCTTGGCCCTGCCTGCTCAAGCTCCTCCAGGTTGCTCCGCAACCAAGATATGCCCGGAGGAAAAACACCAAAGGCTGCTCAACACCGAGAAAAGGAAAAACACACTTCCATTGCACCATGGAAACTTTGCAAGCTCCCCCGCACCCCAATGGGCCCACCGACGGAGACGCTGACACTGAATCCGACACTCTGGTGAACGATGATACCGTCCTCCCTCACACTAGCAATGAAAAGGCTGCTCCCACGGCCACGGAGCCATCGATGTTTGACTGCGCAACCGTGAACATGAAGGCAAAGGACCAAGTCACCAGCTATGAGGCCAAAAATCACTTGATGCGGCGGCACAAGATCTATAGCCCCAGCCGCGACATGGTCGACGAAACCAGGCTCCAACTGCAGCATATGGTAAACAAGATGTTCACCCAGGGGGTGTGCCATGTGAGGACTGCTCTTTTCCAGCAGTTCAAGCTTCGGGGCCTGCTGTACAAGGGCCAACTTGTCTCCAAGTGGGATGATGTTGTTTCCACCTTCCGGGAATGCCCAACCCTGGAAACCTGTAAGGAAGTGTTCTTCGTTATCCATACCTGGGTTGCCATGAACGATCCTACAGACAAGAAGACAAAGCACCTACTAACCAACTCATGGTTGGCGTCGATCGCTGCCAAAGTCACTGCCGAGGCCAATATCACCATCACTGGCAACGAGGTTCGTAACGGAAGGGACTTTGCGTACGACATCGTCGAGAAATGTCTCAAGTACACCCGGCATCTCTTCGGTCAAAATGCCAGCAGAAGGTCCGCCGTTGGGCTAACTTTGAAGAAGCCTACTGACCATGTCCTTGGTCGGGGCAAGGCGGGCAACCAAAATGTGTTCCAGCCCCAGAACATCGTTGGCTGGGAAGACCTCATTCGGGTGTGCCCAGATGCCAGAAAGCTGTATGATGCGAAGGTTCACAACTCCACATCCGCCTCTGTTGCCTCTTCCTTTTCTTCCTTGGACTCATTGGCGTCAGTTGCCTCTTCTTTTTCCAAAGATTCCAGTGTTGTTGCATCCTCCGGCAGCACGTCCTATGTGCCAGTGCCAGTGCCAGGGCCCTTTCACAAAGGCAGAATCAGTGCCACGGCAAAAGGAGGACTCGGGAGAATGGATTTCACCCGCTATGACCTCAATGATCCGCCCCAGGCGACGGCCGACACCAGCCTCATGACGCTGGCGGCCAATCCTCTTGCCGCCATCACCAGCACCCCTGCCTCCACTTACTGCCACAACATTGATGTCCATGCCACCGATGGAACCGCCAGTACAATGACACGGGAGGCATGCGCCTGCGCCCAAAAGCTGGAGGTAAATACAAGCTGTCGCCCTCTTGTTCTTTCTGGTTTGATTCTCTAGCTAACATGATCTCTTGTTGTTTTTGGCTGCCCACCCCACAGCGCCTAGAGGAAACTGTGAGAGGCCTCATCCAAAAGCAGGAAGCCAGGGACCGGCTTGACAAGTCTATTCAGTTCCAGCAGCAGCAGCAGGAAGCGGTGGATAACACAACAGCACTGGAGGCTGTCAAGCATCGTTCGGTGGAAGAGGCCGGTGCAAGGAGACCCAGCGGTCCAAAGAAAGACAAAAAGAGAAAGGAACAGGAGAAGGTGCGTGAACTGTTTGTCTGTCATGATTTACTGCAAACGTGGATGCTCAATGTGCTCCATTTCCTCTCTCCACCTCATGTAGGTCACGGCGCCAGGGCCTCAAACCAAGAAAAGCAGGTACCCTCCAAACCCACCAAAGACAAAGAAGAAGGCAAAGAAAGGGGCTCCCAGTGCAAAGAACAAGGCTTCCAATCTCAAGGCAGCTGCAGAGGAGTCAGAGGAGTCGGAGGCGGAAACGGTGCTGGATCTGTACGACTCGGGCCAGATCCAGGAGTTCTTCTACTACGATGAAGAGAGTATAGTGCAAAAGGTTACGGAGATCCCTGAGCAGAATGAGCAGCAAATCTATGTGGGCTACAAAGTGAAAGGAAAGAAGAAACTGGAGTTGGGCTTGTGGTACCTTCTGGTCCAAGACGGGGCCGCGAGTATTCTTGTTGCTTACTTCAGGAAGACCAAATTTGACAGCAAGCACCTGACCAATCCGGTTAGTCGGCGTGGGTATGATACACTGAAGAAGTACATTCAGGATCCGCTTGGGCTTAAAATGCTCGAAGATGGGGGCGCTAACGACCCCGACTTCCAAGCGCTCTTTCAAAACTAACCCTTCTGGTACCCCCTTTTCTGTTTTGGGGTGCTCCCCCAGCAATGTTGGTCCTCACTGTCTGCTGCGTAATAAGTACCAGCTAGACTGATGGGGGGGACCAGCTGTACATTGCCAAAACTAGAGCTGTTTTGCCCCCAATCACATTAACCCTCCCCGAAATGCTGACCTACAGTTAACCACCGGCCAGCTGTACCCCCTTTTATCCATAGCATAATCCTCAATAAACCCATGCTTACTCTACACTATGTATGCCCCCCTTTCATAATCCCTAGTAGCTCCCCCCTTAATAGCTAGCTAGCTATTGTTATTCGCGTTACATATGTGTCTGTAAACATCTTGAACAGTCATTTCTATCAGCAGGTCATCAGCAGGTCATGACCCGACTGTCACTGGTACTTCCTCGGATTTGAATTTGAATGTTCAATCGTGCTTGTCAAGGGGGTTCAACCGTGCATGGATAGGGTTAGGGGGTAGGCACGTGCTTGAGTCAGGGATGTGGGCACATGTTTCAGTCATGCATAAGTTAGGGATAGGGTGGTCCTTACTCTGCGTGACCAAACTGTGACACATCCAGTCTTGGTGCAAAAGATGACGTCATGGATCCTCACGTGTCAAGTCTGTCCTCCTCCGGTTTACCAAGGGTTGGGGTTGATAGCAGCACCTCGGAATCATGACGTCATCAGACAGCCCAAAAAGGATCACGTCATCAGACAGACGCAAAAAGGATCTGATCCAAAGGCATCCTGCGCGCCAAAGAGGTGCGACACGGAAAAGAGGCCTTATATCCAGTACCCTGGCGCCATCCTATGTGTTTCAGTCGTGCATCTCTTTTGAACCCATTTGTATAGGGCTGGTGCGCCAGCCTGTTATGAGGGGTGCGTCGTTTGCCGTTTGCGACTGTCTAAGTAGAAATGGTGCTCCAGAATCCCACGAACTACCCCTCAAAAGTGCACGCTCCCTTATAAACATGCCATATAAGACAAATTACCCCTCAAAATGCTGGCTTTTGAGGGGCAATTCGTCCCTACAAAGCACTTTGAAGGACGGTGACTCAGAATCTTACGGCTTCAACGCCTGTTTTTACAGGTGTCTTTGCAACCCAGCCCACCCGCAGTGTGGTCCAATTCAGTTGCCTCTTGTGTTGAGTTTTGGGTTCCTTTTTGGGACAATTGGAGCCACGAAAACATG
>JAVCKV010037825.1:0-23806 GCA_032274145.1 Herpochondria borealis | reverse complement strand
GATGACCTCGAACAGTACTGTGCTGTACAGTAGTACTGTTTGGAATGGACAGTACCTCGGCAGGGTCGCCTTGGTGGAAGTACAAGTTTGGAAACATTGTCTAGCAGTTTGTGTTGCTGTTAACCCAAGTTTGAGGTATCCAAGCCATTACCGTCGCCCTTAAGCATGATAATACGCCCTTCGCTGGAGACGGCAGCATTGATGCTGCTGCGGCGCTTTAGATATCACTCGAGATCATATTATAATGGCACGGCCTAGTCTTTGTGCGGCCACCAGCAACATTCAGTTTCCGTTTTCTATTACCCTTGACAGCCGAAAGTTTAAATAGATCCAATTTGTAAAGGATCGAATTGACGATCTCTTAGGCTTTCCCATTCCCTGTCAAAGAGCTGCACATCATCCTCCGTAGTCTGAAGACAATAGATTGGCTCTCTATTGTAGACTCGAGCTTGATAGCTTAGATTGTAGCTTCCAACAACTGTCAGCGCAGGTGTAATTTTTTTCTTCTCATGCATCGAGCTCATGGAGGTACAATACTGACTTTTCGTGTTGAACACGCGAAACTCAATTAAGTTGTTGACCTTGGTCTTGTTCCATCAGGTCTGAGAGTACAGTTGCGGCAAAACTGTTGGATGGAGTAGACTGAGTCAAGGTTGGCATGCATGATCACCTTAATCTTGGTTGACTTGGCGCAGTGGATCAACCTATCGATCACAAACGTGTCAGACAAGTGGTAAACATACAATCGAACTACCTCATTTGAGCCGTGATCGGCTCATAGAACTATTGCAATCGCACGAATCGGGTGCATCATAGGAACAGTCGTGGGGTTGTTATCACTGCAAACAAATCTGCTTCAAGAAGCTACACCGTTCCCATGTTCTCTCTCTTCCTCGGGACAGAGAGCCACGTTACAACAACCAGAAAGCCATACGGCTATTGAAGAAAGAAATCTTTGCCAGGATTCAGCATGGCCTTCTCGTATTCAGCCTTGATCTCATCTTCACAGTAATGAGCTTCTGGATCTTCAAGGGCGAGAGCCTCTTCATCATTCTGCTCGCCTTCACGAAGTATCCCAGCGTCTACCTCCTCGGCCATGTCTTGAACAAAGAGCCGTCGCCAGGCAACGGCGCACACTGCGCGCATTTCTCTGGGCGACAGGTAGAGCATGCAGGTCAACTTTTCGACCACGGATGCCATAGGAGTTGATGCTCTAGAGTCAGAGGTCCACCCTAACCCTCTAGGTCTCTCAACCCTTGAGCAAATAAGGAACAAAGCAAACCAATACGGACCAATTGGTCCAGATTTGGCCACGAACCAAAACAGGAGTAGGCACCAGAGAGATATTCAAGGCTACCTCTTTACGGGAGATAAGTACATTGTCAAGCGCAGAGAAGGTTGCATCTATTGTGTGTTTTGTATATTGCTATACAGTTTGTTTATTTCGTTGCCTTGCGTTCTGCCAAAACCTTCTTCACTGCCTTTTGTTCCTCCAACAAGAATGCACGAATGATGCGTGTCTTGACGCATCCGGCGCAGCACGATCCACCATAGGCACGAGACACACGACGTTCACGCTTCTTCATGTTGGGGTACGCAGATTTGCCAACGTGCTTAATTCCGGCTAGGCTAGTTTTGCAATCCGAGCATTTGGGGCCCTTGGTCGTCTTCTTGAGCTTGCCAGCCGAAAGTCTTCCACCAGGGGTTCGCACAGGAGCGACACGGTTGGACCGAGTGTTGTACGAATGACGAGCTGGGCGTGTGAAGCGATTGTCTCCCATGATTAATTAGTGTTTAAAGTTCTGGAGGAGAGGAAACAACGAGAATGATGAGTGAGACAGAGGTGGTCAATGGGATATGGGTCCATCATGATGGCAAAGCAAGGGGGCAAACTGCAATGCAGTATTCGACGAGGGTTCTCCTTCGTTTCGCTCTTTCTTCTACAGCTTCACCAACGCTATGGCTTCTCGTGCACATATATAATCCTTGTCTCATGTCGCTGTCGTTGTTGGACGACAAAAAAGCGCCATTGTCATGCTCACCTTGAAAAACACTCGAAAAAGTTTTGCGGTGGAATCTGGCTCGTAGCAAAAATCGGTCTGTCCTGCGTTGCACCGAAATTTTAGTAAAGGAGTATGAGGTATATGGTACTCCAATCACGTACACCATCTCGTAGATATTTCCCTTTCAATAGCACTGCCACTACTCGTAATCAAAATAAACTTTCACCATGGCACGAACAGGAATCGCAAAGGGAGGAGACAACAAGGGTCATGTCACTACGCAGAGAGAACGCCCTGCTAGACCAGCCGCCAAGAAGATGGTATGTAGAACGTAGGGGAAGGAAGGAAGAAGATGAAGTTGATGTCCACATCATGTTGCTTTGTGGAGTCTCTGGGTGCTGCGTGAAAACATGTTTCTAATACCTCTCTCTTGTTCTCTTTAGGTTGCTTCAAAGCGCACAAAGCTTATTCGTGAAATCACACGTGAAGTTGTTGGATTGAGCCCTTATGAGCGTCGTATTTTGGATATGATCAAGACTGGTGGTTCGGCTGCCGACAAGCGTGTTTACAAGTTTGCCAAGAAGCGTCTGGGAAGCCACAAGCGTGCCATTCAGAAACGAGAGGATATCAAGGAAGTCAATTCCGCCCAACGTGCTCGTCAAGCCGGTGCCTAAAGCAAATAGACGTTCTGAACGTAATAAAGAAAAACTTGTCAAACCCAAATGTATTGTTGTTGTGCTTGTCGCTGAGAATGTGTGCGCCTTGGTCCTCTTCTGTTCGCAGCAAAGAGGGTGGAGGGTTGATTTCCTAGGTTGTGGACGTTGAAACAGTGAGGAGGTAAAGTTTCTAAGTCTTCTCTAGACTTGGAAACGGCGTACGTCCACTTCAGTCCTGACGGTGAGCAAGCTTGTAGTGTAGGCTCCTCGACTGCAAGTGTGCGTGCTGCGTCCATGAGATAATGTGTGCATAACTACTGCTTTTGCTTTCTTTAGGCGTTGCTCTATGCATGCTCACCACCATACGCATGTCGTGGGACACGCCGTGCGATTGTATGCCGTACTGTAGCAGTACCCGCTACGCAAGGATGGAGCTATTGCTCATCCCGATATCCCCTACTGGACGAGCCATTCATCATTAGGAGGTGTTTGCAAGCTTCTCTTTGTCTACGAGGGAAGGTCTCGTGTTGCGCCAGAGCTCCCGAGGCCCTATTCAGAGACATAGCGAGCTTCTTAGTCTTCTATACTTCCAAAACTCCATCCGCCCACTTCAGCCCTGATAAAAGAGCAAGCTCGCTGTGTATGCTCCTCGACTTCAAGTACTCGTGCTGCATCCATGAGATAATGGGAGCATTCCTCCTACTTTTGCTTTCTCGAGCCTTACTCTAGAGGCATGTTCGCCACTATACATGTAATGAGTAGGACGCGCCTTGCGAAGGAAAAGTACAGTACTGAAGTAGATGCGTTTCGTCGTGACGGCTATTGCTCGTCCAGGTATCCCCTACGATATTGGACGACCCATTCATCGGTACGGCAGGATAGGTTTGCAAACTTCTCTCAGTCTGCGAGGCGAAAAGGTCTTGCGTTCGCTAGGTACGGCGGAGACTTGCGGAGCTACGCCGTCGGCGGTCTAAGTGCACGTACGCTCGACAAAACGTGATCAACATACAATCTACTAGAACATTAGGTGCCATAGAATTAATAATCGCGTCGTCTCCAAGCCCTGCGAGAGCGAGATAGGACTTTCATATTCGGAGGAGTGGTTGCGACGGCTGCCACTCTTCAGACGAGCAACACAGTCTTTCAGAAAGAAGTTGTAGCAGCGGTCGACTTGTCGGTGATGCTTCCAAAAGCTCTGGTATAGAGTGAGTGCAGAGGTGTCCAATACTCCTGAGCCTTGGTTTGAACCAATCTCCACAGCAAGATTTGACCGGATGTTGCTCCAAACATAGTTTCGGGTTATGACGTGTTGTTAGGTTGAGGTTTCAACTTTTGTGGAAGGATGTGAATGCGACGTTATTGTGGAGGGAAGGTATCACCACTTAGGCCTGGGCAATCCCCATCTGCGAAATGATGATGTGTGGCCGCGGGTCGCGACTGGTTCGCGATAGTTGATGTGTTGGGCGGGTTTGACCGGGTTCTTGAGGATGCCCAAGCGGCCTTCTCCCAACATGACCCTGCACGGGTTGAAGTCTCTCTAGCTACATAGCCTACGTCGTATACATTGAATATATGAAGAAGTTTACTTCGTGCGCTGTTATGAACTTGAAATGAGATAGCGAAGCTTCTCTTCAGAAGTAGTCATAGTTTGTAACCACAGACATCCTTGACGCGATTAGAGTGAGAGTTTCCACCAGCTTGGCCGTTGAAGGCCGCTGATCTCGTTCGGCCTGGATGCAACTGAGCGCGAGGCTAATGAGATCGGACACGATATTAAAGGTCCAATTTTCCCGGACATACGGATCCAAGTCGTCTTCTACTATCTTGCCTTGAGTTGTGTATCTCTCAACCAGGTCTCCGAATTTTCGACCCTCGCTCTGGTTGTTCTGAAGACTGCCAGTCAACAACTCAATCATGAGAATACCAAAGTCAAAGACATCTCCTTCCTTAGAAGACTTCTTTCCCTATGTTCACCATGAGCTTGGGTGTCAAGTCAGATGTCAGTCCCACGTTGTGAGCTGTCACAAATCCATGAGATCTACCATTTTCGTGCAAGTGGTGAATGACATTGGCGACATCAAACATGATCTCAACACGACACAGAGCATTGAGTTTATAGCGACCATCGCGATCTCTCATTAGTTGCTCCACTGTGCCGACCTGTAAAACTTCCTTGACTTTATACGCCTTGGATGCTCTCATGTCGTGGCCTTCGTCAGTTTGCAAGGCTTTAAGGACCGCATCATCAATAACGAAGACACTCGACTTTCGGGATTGAAGGTAAGGGTGTTGAGAGGCATCAATTGTGATTGACTTTCTTTCAGTAGTCTGAGTAGTTGACATGGTGGGCTTATTGGTAATCGATGGGTCACGTGACTTTTGTTGCGGCCTTCTATTTTGTCACTTTTAGATAAATAATGTCTCTAAAAAGTGGAATCTCTTGTTTTTGTGGGTGGGAAAGATCAATAAACCTGCTTTCTTGGTCACACTTCAGAGAGGAATCACTCAAGAATGCATTCTTGCCGCAACAAGCTCAAATCAGGACCACAGCTTAGTAGTGTACCATGACCCTCAATATGATTTACCTCCTCCCTTATGCTTTCACCTCTGAACAAGGGTCTTGATGGCATGGCGTGGCTGAGGTGAGGTGAGGGATGAGCCTTCACATGCGAGGGAAGGATTGTGATTGAGCCATATCAGGTCCAAGAATAGCGAGACAATAGCCTGGGAGACGACCTACCGTTGAATGGAAAAGTCTCGAATATGGTTGAATGGAGTGTCGTCTTAAATGACGGCGGGCAAAAGTGTAGACTATTGTACCATCAAACCTCCATTGTTGGAGAAGTAGAAAAATTCGTCGAAATGGGAATCAGCAAGAATACAACAATATACAGGAATGAATATTTTTATATATTTTCATATTTTGATCTTGGATCGGTGCTCCAACATCCAACGCTTGTTATGACGCACCCAACTCCATCTCACCGAAGTTGGAGTCTGTCCAGAGGAGAAGGCCAAAGAATGGTATTTTGCTTTATATGAAAAAATGGCCATATCTCCTTGACATACCGGTTCGTAATGAGGCGAAGTCTATCTCCGAACCGGCCCAAGTGCAATGAAACTGTTCGTCTTTCGCCGAGCAAGAGAAAACGAAGCAAATCGTCTTCGCGACAAGGACTTATCAAGAGAAGATTCAGACACCATGAGGCTCTCTCCGATCCTCTGATGCGGGAGATTCTTCCGGTCCCAGTACACGCTTCCCGGAGGAATTTTAAGGTTGTTCCTTTCCTCAAGTTGATACTGGCTTTCGCAACTGTGTTCGTATCAGTGGTACCTCTCTTTCTTCCGGCGACAGTCCCTACAGAAGAATTGGTCCCTCAATCAGATCCACTGGTAGGGAGGGAAAAACTGAAAGATGTCTCCGAACGGTCTTATCCTCGGGTGGTTGCGTGCCCTACAATTTACAAATCTGTTGTCAGAAAGAGACTGCCGAAGAAGCGGCGTCGGCTTCAGAAAAGCAAGGCTCCTCGACAACACCGTCCCTCATCAATTCCGCCTCCCCTGTTTGATAAGAAATGTACGCCCATGAAGCCATGGCAGACTGCCTCCTACCCAACTTGCAACATCCTGCACGAGTTGGATTTCAATGGCCAAAGTACAGAATTGATGGGAGTTGGTGGAGAGAGAATTGTATGGAAGGTCGATGGTTTGGGAACAGATATCAAGAAAGCAGCTGTGCTCAAGATGTTTCAATGGAAGAACAACTTTTTTGTTCCTTATCAATTCGAAACTCAGCGGGTGGACGCTGTAATCGCGGAACGGCTCACTTCGTCACCGCACTCCATCGACATTTATGGATTCTGTGGACTCTCTTCATTAGGTGAAGTGGGGCAGAAGGATCATCACTGGATCAGGCGAGCCCAGAAGCTGCCGCCGGGTGAGAAACTCAGGTTGGGTCGGGACCTTGCCGTGGCTCTAGCTGACCTTCATGACAGCGATCGAGACGGTAATATTACAGCTGTGTATCGGAATCTCAAGCCTGAGAATGTGATGTTTGTCGACGGTGTGCTGAAGATCAACGACTTTGATGACTCAATTCTCATGCGATGGGATGCTAGTAGTCGGTCGCCCTGCAAGTTCCACCTCGAAACATTTGCTCCTCGAAAGAGGATGTACCAGCCCGCAGAGCTATCAATCTATGGATCACCTCTAACAGAGAAGATTGATATTTATTCCCTTGGTGCGGTGCTTTTCTCCATTCTAAGCGGTGAGCGGCCTTACAGTACCTATGGCTCAAACAACGCCGAAAAGGCTCGGTTGCTCAAGAATGGAATTCTGCCTCAACTACCGTCAGAGGTGACTAGCCGCAACGATACGGCGACACTGGCGATGACGACTGCCTTTAACAAGTGCATGGCCCATGACCCCGAACTGCGGCCAACGGCAAGGGCGGTCGCAGCAAACCTAGACGTCGCATTCCGCAGCCTTCATGGAAACGATCGGTAAGTCAATTTTTGGAACACGACGATATTCTCATTCAGTATATAGCATATATTTATCAAATAGACTACATGTACGCAAAACGCCATGATAAGACAATACGTCATAAGGTAGCTCTAGTAACGACCAGGTGGTCATTCATGCAGGTAGCGGGATGGGTTGCGTGGGAAGCTTGGTGTGTGAGACCATTTGTTTGAGACAAAGCACTTGACGGTTGTAGCAAGAAGGATCGAGAACTATCGCAAAGAACGTTCTTGATAGGATGGATGATGGAATCGAGGTTGCGAGCGAGCCAACCGCTCAGCAGCAATCTACTTATAGACTCTAGCTAGAGAGAGCTGTTGAGGAAAGCTAGGCGATACTTCCATGCTTCTTCGCTCACATGACGTTGAGTTCCATGTGAGGAGGAGTTGTTGTATTCTTAGATATCCTCACTTCGAATCCCCAGAAAGTCTCCTCTAGAGACAGCTTTGGAGGTGCGGCACGCCGTTCTTTATAAATTCTTACAACATACCCCTTCATCACTCCCAAAAGTCTGGGTAGCTCTCCCAGATAGCTCTGGAGGTGCGGTCACGTTCTCTCTGACTTGATCCTGAATCTAGTTTATTTGTTTCTCACTCTTTCAGAGGATGATGATATCATGTTCTCCTCCATCCACTGCACGGCGTATTATGCACGATAACGACTTCCTTAGAAGCTAGTTCCACGCGCCGCTCGCTGGATGGCGTAGCATCTACACCCGACTCACAATCTTGTTAGGCTAGGTTTTATGGTGCGCCGTAACCCATGTCCCAGGTTGCGTGTCATGCTAACGAGTCTTGCATCGCTGCACCGTATGGAAACCGTGCTCAGTTGTTGGATAGTGAATTCCATCCTGTAGACCCCCGCCACATCATTTCCATCGCCAAACCCTGGATTGAGCTTTTCCGTGACTCCCTCCTCTCCTACCATGCACGACTTGCACCAAGATTAGATGTCGTTTACGTGCACTTCTCGCTGGGGGTGTAACGTCTTTGGTTCTTGATTTGGCGCGCACCGTTAGTAGGTTTTGCCAAGATTCAAATTGGGGAGGTGAAAGAGCTCGTTCAGAGGTCTGTCACGCCGTCCTTAATATTCGGCAACAGGGCCGACCTCGAGCGTATTCCCCCCAAAATTGCAAAATTTTCAGGCAATGTTTAATCTTCATGTATCAATACAGGAGAGCGTTCTGGCGCGTAATTCTTCTGTTCAAGCCATAGCATGCGAGTTAATTATCGGAATTTTTAGTATTAAAAATTTCGTGGCCGAAAACGTTATCTAACAAGGGGGTATCTTTTGGCATGGCTTCAGTTAGTTGCCTCAAACGCTGAGTATTGACGGGTCTAAAATAAACAAGACGCAAGGGCAGCCATACAAGACGAGGGAGCATGGTTCGATTGTAGAAGTCTTGAATAAGAACGAAGAAGCGACTACAAGAATTGTTGATTGAACGACGATAGTGATTGATATCAACAACCGCTGCAATCGAACGAGAGAGCGAAACAACAACAAGGTAAGAGACGCGGTGTCGCAAGGTCGCCTAAAGGATTACAATTTTTCGCGATGCGAGTCTGATAGTTCATACTCTCGACAAATATTCCAAGTTTTGATGAAATTACTTAACCTTGCCTCTTTGACCACACACAACAAATGGACGATAGCACACGATCGGCTGCTGAAACACAACACTCAACAATTTGAAAGGGACGATGAGAATATTACGATGTTGGGTCCTGTTTCCCTTGCTACTGTGCGCTTTGCTGGGACCCTCGAGAGGGCAAGACGTCGGTGACTTTGTTGATACCGATCCTTGTTATGCATCTTTGTTTGATGCAGATACGCCTCCACCAGATCGAAAACTTGAAGGAGACGAGTACGTTAAAGTGATTCAGGCGCTAGGTCCGCCCGGGTTTCTAGAAGAGGCAGAGACCTTTGAGGATCTGCCACGGACTATTCGTGGCGCGTTCAATTTGTTGGCTTGTCTTTGTTCGGTTGGTCCGGACGATGGAGATTGTTGTACTGGAGGTAATGCACATATCTCCAACGAAGGGACAGGACCTGGCGAGACGCCAACGCCAGAGCAGGAAGTGTATTTGTTTTCGGTGTGTCTGACTACAACTCGAGCGATTGAGCAAACGCTGGGTACTGTAGCACCCACTCCATCACCGTCAGGGGTTCCTACAGTGGAAGCATCGGAGGACCCGACGAGTGCTCCAGTAACTGAGGCTCCTGTGACGTCTGCCCCTGTCTCGGATGCTCCTGTATCTGATGCACCCGTGACTCCTGCTCCAAACACTGATGCTCCTGTATCCGATGCACCCGTTGTGCCGACTGACGCTCCAGTCACTGAAGCACCGTCTGCGCCGACTACACCTGCTCCTGTAACTTCTGCACCGTCCAACCTTGATTTCCCGGTGGAAGCACCGTACCAAGTGGCATTTCGAAATGGGGAGCCAGGCAACTATGTAAATGACTTGGTTGGAGCCATGGATATTTTAGCAGGTGAAGTCGTGGCAGCCACATGGCCAGATACAAGATTGCGCCGCCGGCTATCGGTGGCCTTTCGCCCTCCAACAAGTTTGAATGGTGTCATTGGGGAACGTGAGTCTATCACACGTGTTGTTGTCCTTGCTTGCAACTTTCTGCAACCTAACCCTGTCTATTTGCAGAGTGCCCTGGATTTCTGAATGAGGACGATACATGTCAGCTGATTTTACATTCTATTACTTTGGTTGTTGACGATGAAGAGAACGAAGAAGTGCGGGATCTGTTTTTGGTCGAGCTTGATAGAGCCATTAAGGACGGACGGCTGCAGGAGATCCTGAACGAGGAAAGCCCCAACAGTCAAGTATACATTGTGACAGGTCTCCTCGTTGCGCCTACTGCAGCGCCAGTTGTTGGTGGATTGTCAAGTGGAGCGACGGTGGGTATAGTCATTGCTGCTTGTGCAGGAGTCCTTGTCATTGGTGGTGCGATATACATTGCTCGTCGTCGCCAAGCAGACAAGGAGGATCGCGAGAATACATACTTCCCAGGAGAAAATACGAGTGCTCAAGCTCTGACGTCACCAGATAGCGTGGAGAGGGATATTGTGATTGCGCCTGAAGTTGGTGCTGCAGGTGCTACCCTTGGTGCAACGCAGGCAGATTACAACATCAAGGGATCAAAGAAGAGAAAGTCGTCAAAGGCCTATGAAACGCTGGCAGGAGCTGCCGGGGTTGACGACAAGCGAGGTGGTGATGCGGAATCATCGTCCAATGCTGGATCTAGTGGTTGGTCGTCGAGTGCAGGTGTGTCTAGTCTCAACACGGGCAGTGTTGACTCTGCTGATAACGCCGATGGTCTTGCAGGTGGAGCCAGTTTGGCTGCTCTTGGCGCTGCAAGTGCAATTGCTGCTGCCGGTGGTCGGAAGGGGTACGTTCATGCAAGTCATCAGTTGTGACTGGTTTCCTAGAGTTTGTGCTAACATGTGTGTTGTTTGTTTTCTACAGCGTACCCGATGTGCCTGACGTTTCTCGAGATGACCTTGATTCCGCCATTGAAGCCGGAGATTGGGCCGCTGTGGGTGCCACTGCGGCTTTGTTGGCTGCTGCATCTGACTCGCAATCCATGTCGTCAAGAAGCAGAAAGACCGAAGCCAGTGGTATCTCACGAGGCGGTTCCTCTATCTCATCAATGGATGCAGCAAGAGCTGCTGAGCTTGACCACTTGGTCGATGCCGGTGACTGGGAAGGTGTTGTCGTTGCTGCTGCGAAGTTTGAGCAAGGCGAAGATGCACTTTCTGGAGACTCTGGCGGGAAGACTGGGGGTTCATCTGGACGCTCGCAAAGTACAAGTCTCAGCGAAAGTCCAAGCAAGGCTGCGAAACGTGATGAGATCCGTGAAGAGGTTGAGAATCTCGTACGACGTGTCGTACCCGAGGAGATTGACAACGTTGATGAGATGATGATGCAGTTCAAGGGTAGAGAAGAAGAGCTTGTCGAGACTCTACGAACAATGCAAGAACGGCAAGTGGCCCAAAAGGCACGTGTTCAAGGACAGAAACAAGCTAAGCGTGAAGCTCGAGCAACAGCTGCGCTAGGAGGTGTGGGTCTACCGGGCAAGCCTTCTGAGGATGATAGTGGTATCAACGCTGCAGCTGCTGCAGGAATCGGTGTTGGCGTTGCTGCAGTTGCTGGAATTGCTGCCGCGGTTGGAGCAGCTTCACGCGGCGACGACAACAACTCCTCGAACTCTTCATCTGGTTCAGATTCTGAAGGCGGAGAGAGCGCATTTGCGAGAGCGGCGGCCGCCGCACCAATTCTCGGAGCAGGATCGGGCAGGAATTCACCAATGTCGTCAGTGGATGGTGATGCATATTCAACGACGAAGAAACGCACTGCTTTGGAGCTGGCAATCGAAGCTGGCGACTGGGAGGCAGTTGGCGAAGCCGCTGCTATGATGAGTGACGCAAGCATCAATAGCGCCTCCACCGGAGAAATCAACCGATTTGCCAACATGGGCGACGCGAGCTCACTGGCCTCGGGCCAGTCTTCTGCAGCAGATCAACGATACAAGGTCAACGCGGAGCGTGCGGCCGAACTAGACAATATGATTGATCAAGGCGATTGGACGGGCGTTGTTGCTGCTGCGAGTCGGTTCTCTGCCGTTGACCACACTAGCTCACATAGCCCAACAGCGCAGGATGGCACAACAGCCACCAGTAGCAGCAGTGGTCTGCGGGCAGCCGGCGCGGCAGCTGCTGCTTCAGCAGCATCCGTCGAATCTGGTGATACAGACCAACGTAAGAAACAGCGTCTGGCAGAAGAACAAGAAGCGCTCGAGCAGGCTGATATCTGGATGGCGATTGCCCAACAAAGTAAAACAGAAGGCGGCGCAACTGGTGAGTAGGGTTTGCACCACATTTTCGATTGTGTGTTGCCTGTTTACTAACATTCTTGTCCTGCTATTCAGATGCCGCCGCTAGTGACGCTGCAGACTGGGCTATTGCGAGAAGTCTGTCCGCACTAAAGAGTGCTGAAGCAAAAGGAGACCTAGAACAAAGCAATTCCTCAGACGGTGAAGCAAGCCACGAGTCGGGTCGAAGCGTTTAATTTTGTCGTTGCACAGAAGAAATAGTGCTATAATTGTATGTGGATCAAGTTCGAAAATGTTTAAACTAGTACATGCATTCGAACGTATCGCAATCGACCTTCATAAAATGATAAAAGAATATGTTTCATCTAGAGAGGGGCCGAGATACTTGAGAGAGGGAACTCTGTCTTCTTGACGCGATGCGAGCTGTGTGTGAACGAGGCTGATTCATTCCACCTTTCACCGTCACAGACTCCCACTGGCAAAACCTCCAATTGACACTCCAAATATCGTCGCACAATGCTCACACTACTTCATGGTGATACTCAAGTAAGCATTGATAGCGAATCAACATTAGCTGCAGTTCTCTTGAGATTAGCTGCAGCTCCTAGAGAGATCGGACACTGTCTTGAGCCTCACAGCAAGTCAAAGAAAGCCGTCCATTCATTCCAGTTAGGATTGACTATTATGAACCAACTTAGATCTATTGGTAGTTATGCGCTAGCTGAGACGTGCGTGCGTGAGTAGCAACTGCTGCTCATGACGTCATCTTCAACTCTTCGCAAATCCAACCCATCAACATCAACATCAACGAAGGTGTTCTTTCAAGGGAAACATTGGCTCACAAGAGACAGCTGTGATGGCATTCAAAGTAGTTGCTCGCCGCTTCACCATGCGACCCATGTTTTGCCTTGCAGTCAGCGTCCTGCTGTTGACGATTTGTGGAGATGAGGTGTCAGCGTTCACCATTCAAGGACTCCCACGCCATCGATTGCCAATGAAGCTACACGCGGCTTCCACATCAGCTGCTGCTAGTACCAACCTTCAGATTGGAGATGAAGTAGGAAATGGATCGTATGGTACAGTTCATGTGTGTACTCTGGACGGTGGTGGTGATGATGATGCGACCTATATTTGCAAACGAGCCTGGAACAAGGAGGATTTGGAAGAGCGAAACCTTGGTACAAAAGAAGATCGATGTCGACACTACTTTGAGGTGGAACGCCACTGTTTTGAAAAGATGAGCAAAGGGGCTTCTTCTTCTTCTTCAAGCCAGCAGGTGACTCGTTATGTTGATACCCTTATCGATGACGACAAGAATGAATGGATGGTGTTTGAGCTTCTTAAGGACAAGGAAGGTATTAAACCTGCTCCTACGTTGAGTAGAGTGACATCGTTGGATTGGAAGGATCAACATACAAACGACGAGAATCATCACCATTTGTTCATGATCCAAGAGGCGTTGGGGCTGCCCAGCGATGCCACATTTGCTGATACGTTAGATGCAGTCCTCCTGTCTCTCTTGAAGGGGATTAAGTTTGTACATTCTCAAGGCCTTGTGCATCGTGATATAAAGCCCGGCAATCTCCTGTTGGATGCCTCGTCTCAGAGCCTCGTATTGATCGATTTCGGATCTGCTGCCGACATGGACCCCGTCAACACCAACATTCCCTTTCAGAAGAAGCGCATTGGCCTGGAAGACGGCCGTGTCGCTCTCTCCCCCATCTATGCCGCCCCGGAACTCTATATCGAACCCCTGCGCAACCCCTATGCGTTTGACGTGTACTCTGCAGCACTCATCTTTTGTCAACTCCTCTTTAATTTTCTCGATGAGCGTACGGATGCTGCCTTTCATCAACAAATTGAGGACGCCAAGTGGGATGTGGATGCCTGGTTGTCTCGTGAAATGTTGAGCAAAGTACGACCAGCCGGATTGGACGAAGCCCTCTATTACCTCGGGGAACGACCAGGACTGTGGGGACTCTTGTCTCGCATGTTTCGACGGGATCCAGAGAGTAGGATATCCTCCAGCAGTGCTGTCAAGAGCTTTGAACGAATCCTGGCGGGAGATGTAGAAGAAGAAGGACCGGAAGGTGCCTTTCTCGAGTCAATCTTGAGAGCCATGGACAGTTGCGAAGTAAAGGATTTTGTCGAGCCACGTGCTTTGCACTATGTGGCAAGCTTTCGTCGACAGACGTCACTCGGTATGATGCTCTCCGAAGCAACTGACGATGTAGAGCTTGAGGGTGATAAACTCGACAAGTGGAAGGAGGCTACAAAGTTCGCTGAACCTGGTGATGTATTCGTAATGGACATTCTCGAGGGTGGACAAGCGGAAGAGATTGGAGCCTGTGAGATTGGAGATAGATTGCAATCTGTCGGTAGCCTTCCTGTAGCCAATGCAGGCTTTGAAGCGGTGGTGGATATGCTTGGGGCGCAACCCAGATCGAGCAACTATGTCGCGATGCAGTTTGATCGTCTTTCCGAACGAAGCCAACCAGAAGTTGAATCCTCCTCTGAGTACGACACATCCGAGAATGCGGCGACAGTGCGCATCGTGGGTGAAGGCGCTTGGAGCTCGCGGGGCAGACGCAAAGCCAACGAAGACACGTTCTTGCTTCATGACATTCATTTGGACGAGGATGTTCTTCTTGCTGGAGTGTTTGATGGTCACGGTGGCAACGCCGCCTCTCAAACTGCAGTTCAACTTATGCCGTCCCTCTTTACCGAAGAACTGGCCTCTGGAGCTGCACTAACATCAAGGCAAGCACTGGAAGTTGCGTGGCAGACAACCTGTGACTCCTATCGACAAGGGTGCGATGAGATGGGAGAATGCGTAGCCGATTACGATCAACTAGAAGGCATCGTACTAGCCAGTACAGGATCAGATGATCTGGTGGCGGGCACAACTGCATCGATCGTGTCGCTGAAAGATAATGAGCTTACAGTCTTGAATTGTGGCGACTCTCGCACGTTACTGATTGATCCATCTGGCAAAGTGGCCTTCGTTACGAGTGATCACTCGCCAGAAAGTGAAATTGAACGCATCCAACTTGGTATTGATCAGGGACTTGACTACTCACTTCCGGAGTGTTCCCTCTCGAGATGGTGGATTACTTGTGGTGATATTCAGTACGCTGTTGCCCGATCCTTGGAGGGGCCCTATGCCACTTCCAAGGGTCTTGTCAGCGATCCCGATGTGACATCTCTACGACCCAGTCCTGGCACTTTGCTCATGGCTTCCGACGGTCTGTTCGAAGTTTGTGGCAACGATGAAGTGGCACGAATTGTGGCAAAACTGAGAAATGATATTGATGCAACGGATGTAGCCAAGCAGTTGTGCTCGGTCGCGATTGAGAAGGGATCGAGTGACAATGTCAGCGTTGTTGTGGTCTACCTGGAGTAATAAACCGCATTGACTACAATCAAGATAAAATAATGTAAACATACAAGTTGCTCTATTATTATTATTATTATTATTATTGCGTCGTTTCGGCATTACATAAATAACTCGCATAACATGGAGTACAGGCATCCTCTCTACTCATAACATTCAAATAATGCGATTTGACCTTGGACTCCCTTGAGATCTCGAAGACCAAGGAACCGTGAGTTTCCCACATTGGGCGATGAGGCTTCGTCGCCTGCCACGACCCCGAACGCAACGCTGCCAGGTTTTGCAGCGCTTGCAACTCTGGCGGCTCGATTGACAACCTTTCCAAAATAATCCGCGCGTCCAGTTGTTCGATGTGGGCCCATTGTAAGAAACTCGCCACGAACCGCTCCATATTTGAGACATGAACCATCAAACATTGTATCAATGACGACTTCATCCGTGTTCACAGAGATGTTCTCTCTTTCCTTCAAACATTTGAGAAGTTTCAGTCCAAACTTCACAGCATCCTTTTCGCAAGGAAAGGCTAGCATGTTGCTCTGACATTGATAGCCTGTTGTACCGACCAGCATCCTACCCACCAGCTTTGCTAGCATGCTTTCAGTGTCCTCGTCGTGATTTGACGAGGCCGAAAGCGAGAAGAATGCCATTGTAACGTCGTTCTCGACAAACGGAGCATCATGAAAAGACAGACCTAGTTGGCGGCTGCTCTGAAGGGGTGGAAATAGACGTCCAGCTGGTGCGTCAGTATCAACCGTCTCAACGCCTCGTTCTGATGGAAGGCGGCGAGCGCTGAAGTAGTCGAAGGAAAGGGAAGCAGGTACTAGTTGGATGAGATGCTTGGTTATGACTCCATCGTGCTCGAGCTTTCCCTTACGAAGCACATGACTGCCGAGATCCAACACCTGTGGAGAACCGAGAGAAGACGCTGGCATGTATGAAGCAACATTCCAAGTGTCACTGGTAGCAACAATTTGACCTCCGTGAGCCATGCTTTCGATATTCTTGACGAGATTCCATGCCTCACCACAGTACTGACGACGTTTCGTCACAGGGTTGTCACGGCATTTCACCTCTCCACCATGTATTCCCATGCGAACGCGAAGACCGCGGAAGGACTCAGAGCCTTCCATCAGGGTTTTCCCTAGTTCGAGAATTTCACGGGACCAGTCTGCTTCATTCAAAGCAATTTGGACATCCAAGGCGAAAGCAAAAGCGTCTACTTGATCATGGAATGCCAAAGAGAATGAGTCTCCCTCTGTGTCTATCTCGTAGCCTCGATGCAGGGCACAATACTCTCGCATGATGCTATCGTGCAAGTCCAATGCTGTTTGCATTGCAGCCGGATTGGCTTCCCAAAGGGATGTGGACCCTTCAACGTCTGTAACGATGAAGGTAGCTTGATGTTCCGGAGGGCACGTCTTCTTCCGCTTCATTGCCAAGGCCTGGCGTTCTCGTTCCATGCTTTCAATTTCACGCCGCAGAGTCCAGTTCTCAATATTTTGTAGAACCATCTGAGTGATCTGCTCGAATTGGATTTCGTGAGCTTCAGAAAAGTCGTAGCGTGCTTGACTATCCAATAAACAGAGAACGGCGATCACGTGCCCACTGGGGTCAATAATTGGACTTCCTGCATAGAAGCGAAGCCCTGCCGCCCTGTACACCCATTGAAAGCGTTCATCCTCGCTCATATCGTTGACAACGAAACTAGAACGTCTGGCAACTGGGTAGTTGCAGATTGCTGCGGCCCTATTTGCCTGACAAAGAAACGGTTTACCATCGTCGTTGGCCTTCAAGACCTCACAGAAGTTCATCATAGTTGATAGTATTTCGTCATCAGCAAAGTGGCGAGCCAGAGTGAACTGTGTTTCGTGGTTGAGCAGTGAGATTTCAGCAATCTGCACATTAAACGCTTTCGCAGCCATCGCCATCAACTTCTTGAGAGAAGTAGCCAGTGTTCCCATCGGATCCATAGTGGTAACGTCAAGGTTCTCAAACACAGCCACTCGCTCCACATCATTCTTGAGGATTGGAGGTTGTTCCACTTGTTTAAAGGCTGCACTTGTTTCATGAAACGATTGTGGGATATGTTTCATGTGCAACTGAGCAGCGAGTATGGCCGATGGGTCAATCCTTGAGGACATTCGCTTCTTTTTGATATCGCCGACAGTGACAGCCCGAACCAATCCATTGCCTTCTAACACAACCTCGTCATCATTAGAACCTTCAAGATCATCCTGCACTGCCAACGATTTGAGTTCGTCAACGAGAGGCTGAGTTCCGTCAAATGACGATGATTCTATATCAGATGTGAACCCTGCCTGAACTTGTGGCGGTTGCGATCGCTTGCGCGCCTCCGACGCCTTCTTCTGAGAGAGCAGCTCTTCAACTTCCTTTGCGAGTTCTCGCAGAGCATTCTGCCGATCGACACTCTCGGTATCTAGCACGCAGATTGCTCCCACTCGGAGCCCATCCTCGTCGAGCAAAACATGGCCTTGGTAAAATGGATCCTCATAATCGCCACGATTGCCATCCAAGCGTTTCATTAGATAGCTGCAGCTCATTTCTCTAACAAACTCAGAGCAAGTCGATTGATCGTGTGGGAGGTGCACCCGAGCGCTCTTGTCTACAGAGTCACCCTTTCGGATATGACTGCTCAAGCTCAACTGCCCATCCCTCAGAACCAAATGCACTCCTGCGTAGACTGCGCTTTCGGAGTGCAGAATTTGTTCAATGACGCGATTGTAGCCCTTGAGCTCATCTGGTGGGGTGTAAGGCGTGTACCCATAAGAGTCTCCAGAACCCACCTGCTTCGACTTGACCTGTTTCAGAAATGTTTTCAAGAGAACTCGACGATGGAGACGGTTGCAGATTCGGAGATCATCCAGCGTCTCTAGAAACTCTCCCTCTGTCAGCGATGAAAGTATCTCTCCATCCAAACCATTTGCCACCATCTCTCGGGCGTAGCGTTCATAGTGCGCCCCAAGCTTTGAGACTTCCATCGCGATTTTGGAGGAAGAGTAGCTTGCTGCCGATTTAGCAGAAAGGTTACTGCTCACCATGGTGTTGGACGAGATCATGGCGGAAACACGACCAAAGAATGAGCGGTTGTGTTCACGTAAGCATTCGTGTTTCTCGAGTAAACTGCTCGGGCAGGGAATAGCATCGGACGAATCAAAACTGCATCCTTGTGCTTGTATACTTGTATGGTGAAAAGAGTGAAAAACCTTGTGACAGTGCCGCACGAATGGCGAAAATAGCCGAACAAGGAGAAAAATGAGCCGAAAAGGCTTACGATAGTGTCGCACGAACCTCTGGAACAGTCAGGAATTTCAATTTTACACTGGTTTGTTCAGTGCTGATTTGTTCACATCATCATCTGACATACCGGTCGTACTAGATCTATTCCCGCTCATTTCTTCCAAGACGGCGAAGTGAGCGGCGACTTGTATTCGTTCATAATTCAATCTTCGAATGCTTCAAGTATTTGCATGCAGTTGTGGTTGCGGTTCCTCGCGTTCGAAGTCGTACGACAATTCGAAAACAAACTTTAACGTGCTAGTAGTCTACCGAGTTGGCGATTAGTGAATTGCACAGCCTGGCGATACCGCCACATCTCCTTTGGCAACCTGGAAGCGAGTCCTTTCTATGTGTAACATCATCGTATGTTCTTTGAGATACGCATGCTACTGTACTTGTCATATGGCTGGAGTGCACACACGCATCTGCGCTTGCTATTGTCATGGATTGGTACGCATAGCATGGATCCGTAGATCTGCTTTGTTAGCATACCTGTTTCTGCACCCACCTCTCACTTGCCGGGTATCAGGGAATAGTCTGAGACTCTCCTCCCTCTGGATGGACATGCTTTCCCCTTCAACCACGGACTGCAACTCTGGGGGTTGCCTCTTGTCCATTTTGTCCAACAGACGAGATGCACCTTACGTTGAAAAATAGGTCCCTCGATCGTCGTTACGGCTGAGAAGAGCAACTCTACCCTCTGGACAGGCTCCTTGTTTATAACTGGTGGGCACTTCATCATACTCATTGCACAGGTTCATTTTTCTCGACCTCATTGGAATGAATGGTGTACTGTATTGCATTGTACCATACTGGCATCCCGTCTCTGGAGTACAATTTCAATTTCTGTGTGTCTGATCGGAAAGGATCTGAGTTAGGATATAACCATGACCACGATGATGCCGGTCATGGCGTGTGCTCGGTTATGACCCAGGTCGGCACCACCACACTCTATTGAGCCTCACAATGAGTCCGCTCACTGACTGTGATTGCATCCTCCTGTTTCTCTCTACTCGTAGACCCAATTCACATGAACCTCCAGAGTGAGTTTGTCCATCTCAGCCCGGACGTCTAACACGTGGCAGATATTTCTCATCTTGTATGAGCCCGTCTACATGAAGCAAAAGATTCATTCTGTCACTTCTGCAATGAAGTGAGAATGCTAGATCAACTACGCCAGTAATGGAAGTATCAATTACTAGCAGAACAGAAAAATAATCTAATATACACAAAATTGATTCAGCCATGCACCATTTTCCCGGCAACTTTCTTGCTGGGGCATGACTCTTCAACAGGAGGTTCCACCACTTGAATTTCAGAAGGAACGACAGGAGGGAGAGCGGGAAACGTAACGTCTTCTCCGCCTTCCTCTCGAGCAAGCATGGCTTCCAATTCCGCAATGCCATTGCGAAGCCGAAGGACTTCTTCCTCTACAGCCAGGGCGGTCTTGAGCGCCACTTGAACTTTCTTGGCTTGAAAGCTTTCGTCAGAAGGAGCATCCTTTCGCTTCTTCTCCTGTTTAATGAGATCTCGCATGGTATCAAAGTTTTCCCTCAACTCCGAGGACAGGACGTGGTCGTCGCCATCTTTCATCGAAGTTCTTCCTTCTTCCAATGGAGGAAAGAGGGTATGCATGAAGGGCTAAGGATATACGTTGAGCAGTGCTCGTTCCGAGGGTTAATTAAAGTTGCTGATTGAATAATCTTTTCGTTTTGGGGGAGAGGAAACAGGGAGAAGACAAGATTCAAACGTAAGTTTGATGTCGGAGGGTGGTGTGTGAGTGACCCATTGCTGGTTGTTTGATGAAGAAAAGATCCAGTTCCCGGGTTACTCTTGCATTCCACATAGGAATTGGTATCAGAGATGCGTTGATGATAAAATTGGACACGTACCTGTGGGAAGTCCACCTTCAACGCCGAAATCGATGTTGCTCGTTCGTTGTTGCTCGTTCGTTGTTAGATCGTTTGGTTCCGACAACGCAATCGCTGCTTATCTCCTTTGGAGGCGCGATCTGGCCGTAATGCAATTGATCAACCGGTGTGATAGAGTCAACACAACAAGTTTCCTCTTGATGGGAAGAGGGTTTCTTCGAGGCGAGGGTGAGACCACGCACGACGTAAAATCTGGCCTGCACTTGACACCTGCATCTCTACCCCCTATGGCGTTATTTGCACCGCTATCCACATGGAAACAGATGATGTTTCCGCGAGAAAAATGGTGCTAGGGAGTTCTGAAATGGCCTGATTTTTGTCCTTCTATCTGGGAGTATCGGTGTCTGGTATCCTTGAAGCCACAGATTCTTGCATTGTCTGAGCTTGGATTCATATTTTCGGTGATATCGATGACATAGAAATGACGCCCCCATGACTATTAGCGTTCTCATAGTCGAAATTCGAATTTGGGACATCTGGTGATACTGGTGACGCTTTTTTCTAGTTTCCAAAGACGGATCTTGTTTCTTTGTTAGAGTGAGAACACCATTGACACTTTTATTCCACGAGTTGAATCGCCTTCTCAACCATCAATATCACTCCCGTCCCGGTCATTGAAATTGATTGGCTGTGCCTGCTGATTGCAAATTCCATCCAGTGACACCGGTGACGCGAGGGCTGTTGGGATAGTGACGTATTTGCTTTCCACAGTACAGCCCATTCGTCCATTTCCTGCTGCAATGTCAGATGCAGGTTTCAATTTTGGCAAATGACAAGAGTTTGTTCCGAGAGAAATTCAAGAAGGGTTCGTTCTTATTTCCTCTCGCGATCATTCCTGTCAACTCAACTTCGACTTGGGCTGTTGATGGTGAAGAATTTTGACCGTAAAAGCCCATGAACAACGAGGACGCCTCTGAGACATCGCAGGGCTCCAACAAGAATACCATAGCTGCAAGTTCCGTGCCAAGCAAGAGCGAGACTACGATTGCCGCGTCCATTTCTTCAGTGACACGCGACACTGGCATGATGGCAATCCATCAAACACACTCAGCAAGCGCGCATAAATTTTCTGGGAGTCCAAATACGATTGACTCTACGCAGGCTACGAGGAATTCGTGCCCGGGTGCAAGGACAGACCCAGAATTTCACCACCAGGGTGGCAGTCAGCGCAGCACCGTGCACCACGTCTCCAACCAGATCAGAACATTTCGAGCAATGCCCTCAGTATCTGCGGCAGAACAATTGTCAGCCACAACTCATCAATCACGAGAAACTACAAGTGAACAAGACGCTGATACTTCAACCATTCAAAGTTCAACTACTGAGAATAACAGGAGGGATCAACAGGAGCAGATGTGTCTCGGAACCTCGAACGTTCAGCCCAGCAAAACAATGACTGGGGATAGCAGCGTTGGTGGCAGCACTAGCAGCCGCACTGGTGGCAGATCAGACTTCGATGATCAGTCACAGTCATCTTCCAAGGCTTCCTCCTCCTCTAAGCGAAAGCGCCCGATAAAGATGAAGGCAGGGCAAACGCTTGGTCGGTGGACTCCGGAAGAACATGAAGCTTTCCTTCAAGGGCTCAAGGTGTTTGGACGGGAGTGGAAGAAAGTGGCAGAACGCATCCCTACCAGAACGTCTGCACAAATTAGATCTCATGCTCAGAAGTACTTTGCGAAGATTCAGCGAGAAGAGACTATTATGATGCAAGATGCGGCAGTGGCTGCAACGCAACTCGCAAGCCAACCTTTCAACAACACGATTCCCGAAGCCGTAGCACCTCCTCCTCAAGTACCACCAACAGTGCAACGCAACGTTGAACGTATACTTGCGAATCCAACGGGTTTGCAGAGAGAAGTCGAAGACACAATGCGTGAGTTGAGAGAGAGGTATCATCAGCTTCAAGTGAGGCTTGCTGAGACCAGTAGGCGCCGTCATGGAGCGCCTCCTCTAAGGGGCCGAGTTGTCGAGAACAACGACCCCGATAGAAGGAAACGCCCTCTCGAGGAAGTCATGCACCATAACGACGATCTCTCATCTGTCTCGTCGACAATATCGGGATACACAAGGGAACTCGGGGACGAAGAGTTGATTGCTCTTTCAGTCCTTGGTGGAGCTCTTCCCCGCAGCGCCTCTAATCAAGATCTTCGCCGAGCCGCATCCAACGACGATAAGAGCCAGCTTTCTGCTCGTTCTGAAAACTCCTCTTCAACGTCCACCGTAGCCAGCCACCGGCAGAACTCGCAGGCTGGAGAATCCGACGAGGACAAGAACAAGAAACGTAAGGTCACTGACGAAGAACCATCGAACGATTCCAACGTCGACGACGAATCTACCAACACTCAAGATGACATGGTCCTCTAGAACGACGACAAGCCAACCGCCAGGCGCTCAAGGCCAACTGTACACATCAAGGTGCCGCTCCTCTCTTCTCATTTTTGCGGAAAATGAAGTATATATAAACTGTATCTTGTCGGGGTCTGGAAAGCTACCGCATATGACCCAATACAATGCTCTTACCCTGACAAGCACAAGGCCAACTCCTAGAAACACACACGAATGGGCCCTCATCACAATGTAGAACGCACTCACCATAACCGCTGTTGTAGACAACACATTTTGTGAAAAGCTCTCTAGTTCTCTGCTACTACGTTTGCCATCTTCAGGCACCTGTTCTGTCGAAAGATGCACAGTAGGGGCAAACTCTAGGCTACCATAGGGCAGAGCACGACTCAGCATTGCTTGGTAGCCACGAACTACAGCGAGGGAGCGGTGCACATTTCGCTGCACTTTCATTGTTCAACGTGGAAGTGTGAATGAGTCATGTCGATTGTAGTCAGCAACTGGATGCCGCGTGGCTGTACTCCCCGACGCTCGGGAAGACCACGGGAGCTGCATAGAATGCTGTGTTCAACGACGAGTTTTAGGATTGTTGGAACGGTACCTCTGACAATAGAAGAACTCTTGTCCGCTCTAACTCAAATCCTTGGTCTTCGCTTCTTTCCTTCAATACGAGACAGTCGCGCGAACGACAATTTTGCGAGGCGCAACATGTTCCGCACACTCGCATAGGTGGTTGAGTGAGAGTTACTACTACGCCCCAGACAGGGTCCACCCACAGAGGGGTCTGCACGCATGCGGCCGCTTGTG
>JAVCKV010037605.1:0-23826 GCA_032274145.1 Herpochondria borealis | reverse complement strand
GACAGACAAAATTTACTCCGGTGGATCACTCTGGTTACAACACCCAGATTCATTCTTCTCCTGAGCGAGCCCGCATATATGATCATCTATTTGCAACGGTACAAGATAGACGGTACAAGTAGATATTCCAGTCCGTTGTCGGACGGTACCATTACGGTGCAGCCTTGTAACCACATGGCCCTACTATTTTCATTTTCAATTTGCGCAGCGTGTTAGTCTTACAACGCTCAATGTCTCCCTCTATTGGGTCTTTCCTTGACAAATGGTGGCTTGACCACGATGGCGCACTCGACGGTAGGGACAGATTTTCAGTTTACATTGCTGTCCAACCCAACCCGGTACTAGTTCTTCCTGCAAGCAGCAGAATCTCTATAGTGCGACAGGAAGCTATAACCTTTGCCGATTCTTGCCTCCGGCCTGGCATGGTCTTTGCAGTCATCATAGCACCGTATGGGTATGACTCTACTAGTAGGAGCAAGACATTGACGAGATGACACAGGACTACTACTGGCTGCTGGCTGAATCATTTCGTACTGGTTGATTTCTCCATTATTCACATCTGTCGTCGTAGCACCAGATTGCAACACCACGCACTCCTCACTCAGACACACTGGCGCGACTGTTCGTCGATTCGCGAACGTGTCACCATCCTTTCGGCTCCAACGGAGGTATCCAGACTGGCGACTACCGTGTTGACCTGCTGCGACTTTAAGAAATCTTGTCTTAGCTATAAGCCGAAGCAGTGGACTCATTGCCGGCAGAGAATTCTTGACACATCAGATTGGTCATGAATTGACAAAGGTGCTGATAATCAAAGCACCACCACCAATCAGGATGAAACTAAACTCCCATAGCAGTTTAGACTGTGACAACACCTTGATGGCGAACCTAGCTGTAGGGGGCCGACCATGCCGCCACAGGACCTTGTATCTTGTCACAACAATCGTCGAAAAAGGCCCAAGACTTGAACTTGTGCTTTTGCTCTTTTGGTCATACCCTCGTGGTCATGCTTTTCTCAACTTTCCGAGATGCCTCACTACCATTGTTTCAACGCCAAGCAAGACGTTTTGCGTTTTACATATTTATCATCAACCGGATGCTAGGTATAGAATGCTCTTGTTACCCATACTACAACGCTCGGAACAGATGACGACGCACCAGGCATCCTCAGGATGATCAGCTACTTTGCCTACTTCAATAGACCGCCAGCGCACTCTAGGATGGTGTGGCAGCTGGGTGCTATGAGCACAAAAGGCTTTCCCGTCATTGCAAGCCATGCCTCGGTAGAGAGTCAGGTCCTCTCACTCCGAGTTTTCTGCTCTAGCGGGTGTGCGCAGTAATAGATGTAGGAAGCCCCACCCGATCCTCATCATATTTGTCATTGTCGTCTATGTGTTAGAGGCAAAATACCCCGAGTGTGCGACAGATGCGTCTAGGATAAATGTTCCTATGAGGGGCACCTTTTGGTGCGACGTTAGAGTTCGATGGAATGCCGGGTTGCTGGCAACTAGGACATGCTTAGGATTCGTGAACAAAAAGCACAAGACCGCGATGAGATCCATCCATGCAGTAATTGTAGCTGAATATCACATGAGCCGTTCTCGAATTTTTATTCTTACATAACTGGTAGGAACGACTGGCTGGCATCACCACGATTGGCAAACACTAGCGTGAATTACATTTATGATGAGCATTGAGGAGAAATGGAAGATTCGAACAAAAGGGATTAACACATATCGATGCAATCGTACCAGACACATAGTTATAGTAGTTGGGCTTGTTAACGATATCATTCTTGCCACCGTGGAATGTGAATTGCCAACGGTGAACAAAGTGAAGATAGCTTAGGTTCGTTCACGAACAGATGCATGACAATTCAATTATGTACGATCGCTGGGGGCTTCCCTTATTGTGCTAGGATCTATAAAGCTGATTCGGCTCAGGCGGTTCTTGAGATCTACCTGCTATGTTGTGAACCATGAATGTATTATAATCTTGTATTCCTGTCACAAGAGGGAACAAACATTTATTCATCATGGGGAAATGTGAATGAGTGAAGACGGCATCAGCTTCAAAGAAAAGATGGACCGCATGTCAACCAAGATCAGTACAGGGTTTCGTCTTTAGCTCAGGCAGTCTCCATATGTAGTTGGTCTTATTTTTCTGTCACAAGAGGAACAAGCCGATGCATCTACACGAGAAATGCACGAGGCTTGTGACCCTGTGACACTTTGAGCATCAGATGGAACAGAACCATCCCGGCGCTATATCCGTTCCTTTTTAGATTTGTGTGCAAGACTGGGTTTGTCGTTCCGACACCAGGGACGGTAACGGAAATACTTAACAGCTTCGGATCAAAACCCCTAATTGGGGAATAAATGGTCCAACACTATTAATCAAATAGTGAGTTTTGCAAAAGTATTTATCAA
Organism: Herpochondria borealis; assembly: GCA_032274145.1. NCBI lineage: Eukaryota > Rhodophyta > Florideophyceae > Ceramiales > Ceramiaceae > Herpochondria > Herpochondria borealis. The sequence goes on along the minus strand of JAVCKV010037605.1, from coordinate 21,397 downwards.
CTGCGACATACGATCTCGTTGGGCATCTCAATTTGCTTGATAAATGCATATCACATCTGTTAAACGTTGAAGTATCACCTTTTGGCAATATCAAAAAGTCGTAAAGCTCGCTCAAACATTTTCTCTTTTAGACCCATTTTTGTCCTCCAAATATCCACCGAAATTTTCAATAAACAATTATACCAATAGTAGGATAGGAGAATATTACAGTACATGTACGGATAGGTTTTTAGAAGTTTTTGATGTCACAAAAATGACGATTTAGACAAATGACCCAAATTGCCGTTCGGGAGCCAGGCTGTCGTTTCAAGCACAACGTCTCATCACACTATTTGTAATTCATTTATTGGTGGTGTATTTCGGATCTGTCAAGGATTCCTTTCATAAAAACAGAAGAGGCCGGAACGACACCTCTCCGAAAAAATTACTTCATTTCATACTTCATGCAGTTACCGATGAATCAAATGGAAAAGACGAACCGCAAATCCCAGAAGAGGGAAGGTGATCTCTCTCCAGGTGAGCAACCAACTAAAAAGAACCCCCCCTTCAAAAAGAGAATAACAACCTCGAAGCCAAAGGCTTGGAGAAAGCCCAAGGACATGCCAAGGCGCCCCCTGTCGGCGTACAACTTCTTCTTTCAAAGCGCGAGGCGAAGAATGCTACAGGAGAATGCTGGGGGCAGCCGGGGAGGTGGCTCGTCTGGTGGCACCGGCTCGGATAGATCTCGTGGTCCAACGCATGGACTCGGGTTTGCTGAGCTTGCTCGTGTAATTGCCAAGGAGTGGAGGAGCCTTGAAGGCGACGAGAGGAAAGAGTTTCAGGAGAAAGCACGGGTTGACAAAATTCGCTACAAGAGGGAGCTTAAGCAGTGGAAGAAAAGCGATGTTTACGACTCTGATGAAGAAAGTGAAGAGACTGCTCCCCCCGTTCCTCCTCATCAAGGTGGTCGCTCTCCCATGAAGGGTCGTCATCCTCAACACGGTACTGCCAACCCCATCCACCAGCAGTCATCCTTCCAACCGACGATGCATACAGCTCATCTGTTGCACTCGACTCTGCTTCAAAACGACCCACAATCATCGATGTATCCTTCAGCATTTTCCGTGGGGTCGTCCTTTCAGAATCATCATGGTCCTACAGTGGCTCATCAACTCTTCAACCAGCATCTTCAGAATGAAGGCAATAATCCACCCAATGACTATAGGGGGGTCGTTTCTTCCTTACACCCAAATCTTCTTATGCACCATCGACAATTGGCTCAGCTTGAACAGTCGTTGCTACACCACCAGTCACAACTACGGACATCTCAGGGGGGTCGAGTTTCCAATGACTTTGGTTCTCATCTTCTTGCGCCTGCACCTGCTCATCATCATCAAGACGACCAGATGCCCCAGCGATCCCCATTCGACACCAGTTGGGCCGACCTGGCCGTTGATATTCTCAAGTTTCCCTGCGACACTTGCTTCTCGCCCCAAGAGCATGATGCCCGAGGACATGCCCAAGCAGCAGAAGAGAACAGCATCAATGACGACATCATTGCTATGTTGAAAGGAAGCCCACCAGATTCGACTGGCGGCAAATCTTCAGAAGAATCTTCCTTTAGCAGTGTTGGTGTCTAATTAGACTCTTCCTTGGCTGCCGCCTCTTCGACGGACGATGAGGACGGCAAAACCTCAATAATTGCTGCTGGAGGGTCTACATTGTGCTCCTGTGTGAATACACGTGTCTACACCATCTGTGTGGTGACGATGATGTGAAGAAGAAGTGCCCTTGATCCATTGCCGTGCTGAACGTATCCAGCCTATTTTCTTCGAGCTTCCGTCCATGTCGCGTTTCCTTGTTGCTTGCCTCCCTTCGCTCATCTAAGAGCCGCGCATCTCCTCTCGTGTTTCGGTCACAACTGACTATGACTTTCCAAAAGTCATGGTCTTCTCGCTCCACCACCTTGACCAATCCGGAGTGCCAACGGCAAAGCCGCAAGCAATAAGCGAAGTTGATAGGCGGCGACAAGGGCGGGCCAGTGCGATGAGGAGCGGCGGTGGTTCTCGACATCTTCATAGCTAGACGGCGTATATTCTACTCAGACAGTACTTTTTGGACTCTTAAAAAGTTAAAAACCATCCATCTTTATCTACTACGCTTTCTTTAATTCTGTCAACTTTAGGAGCGTTGTTGTTGCTTCACGCATACACCATGTACGACGATCCTCTGCTGTTGGCGGCTGCTCGTGCAGTCCTGCCTGAAGAAGAAGTGATGAAAAACTTTAGTCATCAACCGGATTTTCGTTGTATCTTTGCTTGGCCGTCAGCCTCGGCAATCAACACCAATTGTTCCTATCATCCATTCCTCCCGAGGACGAGCCGCCAATTGTCTCGCCGAGTGCTGTTGAGTGGCAAAGTGTTGGTGGCTCAGGCTTTCTTGTTTCACGCAGCCATCTATTCTGGTTCGCGGTGCTCTCACGAGAGTTATAAATGTTGCTGTTTCTGAGTCACTCTACGACACTTGTTTATTGCTTGCTAGGTTCGGTTCTTTGCGCTTTCCTACCTTCCTCCTCTCAAGGAGCAGACCTTAGAAGCTTGGGAATGATGGTTGCGACAAGGGCGAGCGACATCTCCACCACGGCGGCCATCCATTCTAGTTTTGCACTAAGTGTTCTATTGGGGAGCTAAAAGTTCTTAGGTCATCCTTCTCGAGGACTCGTGTGTGCGTTGGCTGGTGGCGAGATTTGCGTTCACGCTTGGCTGCGGCCTTCTCCGCCGGAGGCCCAGACCAAGCCGACTCTAGGTACAAGGTCTCTACTAGGAAGTTGTCCTAAAGCTGGCTTCTATAATGAAGTGGCTGCTCCTGGTGGCTGGTCGAATCGAACGTGCTAGCACGTTCATGCTCTCTGAGCCCAGCCGCTGTGTCGGTATGGGCGATTCCCGCCCGGCCACAGCTCCAGTTCCTGAGGACCCTCCTGGTCCTCATCCAGTAGGAGCGAGTCATCATCAACTACTAATACCCCACTCCGTTTCTGCTGGTCCTCTTTGTTGCTTGACCTTCCAAGATAAACATCACCCGACAAGAAGTACTTGGCTAACAAGAGCACCAGGTCAGCTATCGCCCGCATCTCCAGTTCCTGAGGGGTCTCCTGATCCTCATCCAGCAGGAGCGAGTTTTCCGCACTACTATCAGCACACCACTCCCGTTTCTGCTGTTCCTCTGCGTTCGTTGAGCTTCCAAGATTAACATCAACAGCCAAGAAGTATTTGGCTAACAAGAGCACCCAGGTTAGCTCTCGAGTCGGCCTATGCTAACGATAATAGCCCTAGTATTATTATTCTTACGACCAAAAGAGCCTGTTGAGACTCTCACCCATCTTGATCGCTCCGGTAGGCAGGACGTGTTGATCTAGTAAGACGTTTCTAGGGGCAGTGATAATGGAGTATCACGGGAATGTAAGAATCAGCTACTATTCGTGCTGATTTATCCTATATGGACACTCTGGTACAGACTGGCAGAATTTTAGAGAAATGTACCCCAATTACGCGACTAACTTTGCCGAAGGACATTTGAGCTGAGAGTGCTGAAGAACGTTTTATCGAATGTCACAGGCAAAGAAGCGTGACGCAGCCCATCTTCTTCAAAATTGACCCAAACTCAATGGTCTGGACGAGCCTAGCCGAGATGAAAGTGCACGCACGAAGAATTCTCGTAGAAATAGTACAAGCATCTGTCCAATCAACGAACATGTATGACACAAACGAAATCTTGGCACCCGCAAGAAGCCGGCGGCGACCCACATGACGGCGACGACGACCCTCATGAAGACGACGGCCCTTACTACAATTGCATTCACCATCATTTGCATTCACCCCGTCATCATTGAATGTGATGCTCTCTGCATTAACCCCAGTCGTTTTTTAAAGTACAAAGGATCAACCCTCAGCATGGCTGTGAATGAAGAAGATTCTGCCTTCTTCGACGAAGAATCGCCGTATAACGCCATGACAAATGAAGCTCTGTATTTTCTTCATGCTAGCGGCTTTGACCAGGCTGTCCCCGATATTGATCTTGTGAAGAATCTGATTGAGAAGAAACGACGGGGGAAACGAAATTTGTTTGAGAAACGAGTTCAAGCGCGCACCGGTGTGTCATAAGGGGAGATTAGTCAACAGTTGGTTCAGCAGTGGGCCAAACAAATATTTGACCTAAACAGCATGGAAGCCAACGTCGTTAGCGAAAACTTTGAAGGTGAAGAGGAAGGAAACGAGCTGCTGTAAGCGAGATTATCTTTGACGCACCGGAAAGGTAGGAATTGAGCGCGCGATGATGCTCCTCGCGAAGCTTCGGCGCCCAAGACGTGGCTGCACAAATTGCGGCTAGCGTGGTCTGTTTGAAGCAAAGAAAACATGCAGTTATCGAAGTGGGCGTGTATGCGCCATCCTGGAATTGAGAGGTCATGCGGGGTGAAAGCAACCCATGATATACAATTTACAATTGAGAGGTCATCTGCTGGCCGCGGGGTGAAAGCAGCCCGTGATTCGAATAGCTCTCCTCTTCTTATAGTAGATATTCAACTACTTAGTAATGGATAGTACATAACGGATGCAACAGTTGTGCAACCGTTGTGAGTGGTGGAGTGTATAACTCTTGGCTTGGTGGTGGCAATGACCAAAAACATAACTGATGATCGTAATGAATCTTGTTTGACGCTACGTCACATCTTCAATTTAATTAACAGGGGCTGAATTTGGGTTGTTATTACTTTCTAGAGGCCGGAAACTGTTGCTGTGTCAGTTGTGCCAGCGTGTGAGTCCGGAGGGTTGTGGGGTGCTGCCTCGGGTTCGACTGCAATAACTATTCGTCGTAGTCTCAATTCTATGAATACACTCCATCTGGGGGGCATGAGGGCAACTGGGTCATAGCCATGTTTCGTTTGCTCCTGCTGGGGTAGTCGGTAGTCGTCTAAAAGTTGAGTTGCGACGGCGTCTGCCTTACATATGATCTATTATGCTCTAGCAACTGTGTATCAGAAATTGTCTCTGGGTTTCCGACATGTTACGCCCTTGCATACTTGAAGCCAAGAGGCTACACCAACTATGGACCACAATCCCTAAAAAGTAGAGTTACGATGGCGTCTGCATCGTGATCTTTGATCTGTACACTTTCCAAAGGTCTTAGAAATGAACCAATTTGAAAAATTAGAAATTTGGCAAAATTTGCACTTGCCACTTTCAAAATTAGAAATTTCCAAACGCCACTCAGTCAAAATCCTGCTCAGTACCTCATTCGTACAGTACCAGTGGCATCGATTACTGATGTAATGTACCGGTACAGTACTGCAGTCTTCAAAGTTCCGTTAGAAATCAGTTATTTTCACTTGTGAGTGAAAGACTTTCTTCGTTGGCGATGAAGGTGGGCGAAAGAATCCAATTCTATCGATCTTTCCCAGCGTCGTTGGTACTATCTTATCCCTTCTACAGATAACGCATATGTCATGAGTAGCGTCGTATCAAAAGACAGCCCAGTGGTGAAGCGCAAGACGTTGAGTCATGAAGAAATGGACTCCATTGGCCAAGTGGATGATGCAGCCGTGAAAAAGACCCCACAGAAGCGACTGCCCGCAAAAAGGGAGGAGGAAGATGATGATGCATCGTCGCAACCAGAAGACTTGGAACCTCTTGCCATGGGTGGAATCGAACCTATGGAGATTGAACAAGCTCCTAGTACAGAAGAAGGTACAGAAGACGATGACTTGGAGGCTCTGTTAGGAGACGGCAGCAACGGTGACCACCAATCGCGGCAGCGAGCATCAATTAAGAAAGGAGGTTGCTGCAAGAGTAAGCGGGTTGGAAATATTACTATTGTATGTGGAGGATGCCATGAAAGGAGTGGATTTGGCATTGTTGGACCTCACTTCTTTGGTCCGCCTGTGGTGCTACTGATTGTTGGTTGGGCATCCCACTACTTTGTGCGACGCGCAATGCATATTGGACCCATCAGCACGGGCATATGTTTCTTATTCATGGTGGGAACCGTGTATTACTTACTAGATACCTCCTATCGAGATCCAGGGGTTGTTATGGGTCGGCCACCAAGCAGTGAAGATCTCAGTCAATATCGATGGTGCGACTTCTGCAACGTATATCAGCCTCCGGACGGAGCCCACTGCCCTGAGTGCAACGTCTGTATTGCTGGCTACGACCACCACTGTGTCTGGATGGGTGTTTGTATCGGCAAGAAGAACATGAAATCCTTCATGCGCTTCAACATGTGCTGGTTGCTGTACTTGCTTTACTCCGTGTTTTGGGTTACTGCTCTCGGGCCTTGGGTGACCAAACACTTGTGAGTAAGACATATACCAAGAGCAACGCTCTGACTAACTGTCAATCATAGGGCATGGTATATGAGGATATAAGTCAAGGATCCTTAACGTAGCACTTTGTGGGTATAGTCTGAACTTGCGGGTCGGCAATTAGAGACAATTTTGGAGCACCACACTCTAGAGTAGCTGCGGTACTCACTACGCTCTTCGATCGTCTGCTTCCTCGTATAACAGCTAGTGCTTGCTACTATTGGCAACGGACAATGATATTCTCTTGAGAGGCAACCGAGGCAACATTGAAACACTTTTAGCTGATCTAATGTTATCATCCATCTATCGTTTGCCTCCTCGTCTCGCGGCTGCTAATGCTTGCTGCGCCAGGAAACGAGCAGTGCTCTTCTCTTCCGTTTTCTTTTTCGGCACAACATTCTCCTTATTTGTCGAAATGGAAAATGGCTTGCTCCGACTTTTCTTGACTGGGCTTTCACCTACAACAGAAGAGTGATTGAAGATATCGTTCAAGATGGCTGACCTGGTAGGCTTTCCTTGAATCGGATTCAGGTCGAAGGGGGTAGATCGACCCTTGTTGGCGAACGGCGAGTACTTAGATGGTGTCTCGTTGACGACTTCCACTGGAGTAGGCTCTGGAACAGGCTGCTGCTGCTGTTGTTTCTTCTTCTGCTTGAGGCTTCGTTCTTTGCTGACGGATCGCTTTGGTCGTTGGGCCTCGTGATAGTGTGCAGAAATGTTGGCCAGTCTAGTGTTGAAGTGACTCCCCACATATGTCGCCTTGGCATCCTTGATGAGCGGGTTGGAGCGCTTCGCCGCAGCAGTCAGCTGGACAGATTGACGCGTCAAATCACTCACATCTAACTCCTCAATCACAGCGACTGCCTCCAACTTGTCATCCTGAGCAAACGTGACATTCTTGCTGCTGTAGCGTGACTTTTTCTTTGGGCTAATTTCGGGTGTTGGAGGCAATGGAAGCGGCGACGCCACTACCATGGAGGTGGCATGGGTCGACTCATCTCCGCCACTGTCCCACAAAAAGTGGTTTTCGCACTCAAAGAAATCAAAGATCTCCTGCACAACATTAGGTATCGAGCAGTAAATTGACACGGGAATAGTTTCACCCAGAAACTCTGGAAGCGTGTTGTTCATTCCCAAAAGAAGGGAAGCGTACTCCAGTATAGTCGTAATCTCTATAACGATCTGAGAACAGCTGAGATTTGTCGAGCTTCCCTTGCGCTTGCGGTCGTACAGTTTCTTCGAGTAGAGTTTTAGCAGTTGTGCCTCATCCATGGCGAGCAGCTGCATTCGCAAGAGCGCTTGTAGCTGAATGTGTCGCAAAAGTTGTGTCGTGTCGCGATCTGGATGATAGACTCTACTTTTCAGAGCTGCGGGAGTCATCCAGATACTGACCACAACATCTCTCAACTTTTGCTTTTCCACTGTATGACTCCAACCCAAAATGATGCTGGGGACGACTTGTGTCACAATGTGCTGGGGGGTTGGAGTGTTTGTGTTGACACATTCCTGAATGGCCTCTTCCAGGTCTTGTAAAATCATTGGTTCTTCGGATGAATTAAGTGCATGAAACCAGGCAAGTTTGTTCTTGGTCATCTTGTTGTTCTGTGGTTGTGGCTTGGTGGCCTCAACATAGTCTCCCAGAGCCACAATGCTCTTTTGTTGTCGTTGTTGTTCTACCACTGTCTTGGCAAGTCTTGACTTGGGGATGCTAGAGGTTCCGTTGTTGCTGCAGGCAGTCAGTGTTGCAGTTGATGAAGAGCTGGGTTGGTAAACATAGTGATTTCCCTTTGCGTCGGAAAGAAGCATACCAGCATCCATTGTTGTGAGTAGAATGTTGATCGTTGCCAGGTCCAACTCGGTGGCATCCTTTCGAGGGACAGGATCAAGCGTTGAGGGCTTTCCGATGATGCCTTTCTTTCGGATTTCCTTCATTGGAGCGATTTCTACCGAGTTCAGTTCAGATGATGTTTGTACCTGATCTTCAGATGATGTTGACATACACCACAAGGTACCTTTGAAGGCATCATTCACGCCGAGCGTGATCTTGACGACGCTTCTGTTTTGCATTATGAGAGCAATACACTGAGACGCAAGGAAACAACACTGAGATCTAGATCGACTAGTATAATCAATCGGCGACGACAACTGATTTGGATGCCGCGATTTGATGATTGAGATTGTGATGATGACATGCTCTTGCTGGTCGAAAATACAAACGGCGAAAACGGTGGGAACATTTTGGCGCGGGCGTGTCAGAACATTTTGATTGGTTCAAATGGTATCCTTCGACCGTTCAAATTCAAAATTCAACGCAAACTCTACTGTACCGGCACCTGGTACATGTACCACCAAACAATAAACTACAGACGAAGGTTTGGCCAGATTATTATTAGAGACGTCTGGAGGCTACATGTAGTCTAGTAGAGAGTCCATCGGTATCGATGTCTTAACCTACATCTGTCCAGCGGGTTAGGGCGTAACTTGGAAAGGTATCAGTACACCGAAGATTCCGATCTCTAGTCCGTGAATTACAGTGCCACCATAGTGCCACCGTTGTGTGCGCTTGCGTTGCTACGTTGCGGTTGTGATCCATCAACCGCTGCGAGTGCACATTGCATCGTACACAAATTTTACGCGTGGAATAGGTAGTTGCTCCTTCTCTCCCAATATCAGTAGGCTGGAGCAGCGGCAACTTCGGGCATCTTGTTGTCTCTCTTCTTGTTCTGTTTGTTGTTCTTCATTCTACGCTTATATTCGGCTGGAGTCTCAAAGTTGCCACTATACACACCGCGCTTGCGCCGTTTGGCTGTCTCAATCTTCTTTTCCAGCAACTCTCGGTTGTCCTGTATGGCAAACAACAAGGGTGTCAGCGTTACCTATCAGCCAACATACATTGCACGCCCACCACAGTAGGAAAAAGACTTGACAACTACAATACTCACATCATATTCTGCTCCACCACCTGTATACAGAGTTGCCAGTCCCCGTTCCACCAGTTTCATTGTCACGTCTTTTCTGGTAATGAATGGTAAGAATCCCGGGGTCGTCACCTTGCCAACGATGCGCTTGTATTGATCTCGACGCAGCAACTTGATTCGTACCACCTTGTGATCCACCAGGTTACGAGTCAACTCGGTGGCCTCATTGGAAAAGGGCATGGCAGGGTTTCCAAACTTGGCTGTGGTGACATCATGACCGACATCATGAAGAGTGTCATTATTGTATGCAAAGGACACATAGTGAGCGAAAGTGCGACAACACGTGTGGTTGATGAAGGGAGGTTCAAGTAATCGCCAACCCGCACAGCCACCACTTACCAGTTTCCGGACAATCCACTCCGTAGATTCGAACGCTCATAGTATTCTCGGAGAGCTTTCCTGTGTAGTCTTGGCCGATGGAAAGAGGATAGAATGGATAGTGTCTAGTATAGAGATGCAGCGACAGCGATGAAAATGATGTGAGGACGCAAAAAGGACCATCAGCAGTCGGAGAATTCTCTCAATAAGTCACGCGCACACACTGACCTGACACGAAAGGTATCGCCGTCCACAATCTTTACGACGCGACCATAGATGATCTTATGTTGCTGGAAACTCTCTTGAGGAATGTCGGCAGCGGTTTGATACTGGTTGAAAAAAAGGCACGGGCGATGTGTGAGAGATTTTCTCCGTCAGTCTTCACCAACATAACTAACTTGCTGGTCAAATCAATCTCTCACCTGTTTGAAGGGCATGGCAGAATGCGCGGGAACAGGCAAGATGGAAGTGGTTGCAAATATGGATGCTGTAGCAGCAGCAGAAACAACGTTGTTCAACAGTCGCATCTCTTCAAGAGATCGATTCGTAGCATGGTTCAAGGTCAACGCAATGATCGGCAGGCCGATTATTCAACGGCACGATCAGAATCACCCCTCAGAGCTCCTTTCTTCGCCCTTCAGTAACATGTCGACGCGCAGATTCAATTCCGACATCTCTAAGGGGTATTAATTGAGTTTGAAAACGAAACAAAATAAATGCACTATCGAAGATGAATATGGTCATAAAAGACGATTTGGCAAGCTCGATTTTTGAGTGGGGGCAGCTTCTAGTAATAGAGTGGGGAAAAGGAAGGCAAGATGAAGATCCAGCACGGGGAAAAGCAAGCGTAGATCCTCTTGGATACTCCTGGGAAAGATGAGTTATGAGCACTGTCCCTCGACACCACCCTCTGAACTTATACTGCTAGTCTAGGTAGCTCGCGAGAGGTCAGGGCAATCGCGCCCGGGTGTGCGCGCAATGTCAATCATTGATGCTTGTGATTCATTATCGCAAAGATGGCGCCAACGGCTACTATCTGCAGGTAATCCTCTCCAGTGGGTGTCGGATACGTTTATGCGTAGCAAGAGTCGTAAACAACAATCTAAAGTAGTAACATCGACACCACCATGGTTGCGCAGGTGCCGCTTCTAGAGATGCCCTTCTTTAAGAACTACTATCCATACCAAATCGCGCTCGAGCCTCTAAACCGAGTACCACCAGGAGGTAGACTTTGGGCGTAGGTCCCTTCCAACCTATTTATTGCAGCATCCATAGTAGCCGTTCGTCGGAGGTATGCCTTAAAAGCTCACCGGTACAGGCAGAGTTATCAGTCTTATCAAATGTCGACAGCCAGCCTCTACATCTATCTAAGAACAGGCTTGTTCCATCACACTCTTACACTGGTGAGTAACCCGATGACCGTGTCGAGGCGGGGTATTCTTCTTCGCTACAGTGGGCTTTCTCTTCCTAAGCACTGTTTTGATTATATCGCTCGTGCACGCATGCTCGTGGGGTAAGGAAGCAAGGGAGGGGTGAAACAACTACCGTACATCACAACTACTTCCATTATGTACTAAGTTCTTATCCACTGAATTGGCTCCAGTGCTTCGGCAGTTTGCAGGCCACTTTGTCGTACTTAATGTACACCCAGAGTATACTTGATGCAGGACCTTTCATGCTGCCGCAGCCATGTCTGGCACTTTGAGGAATAAGATATTCCATAGAAGACCATTCTTTTCAAATTCACTCAAGAATGGTCCGTCAGCTACAATTTGAGCGGACCACTTCCGTAGTTGATCATGTACTGTCACCATTTCATCGTAGTGAGAAAGGCGAAAGTGTGCTTCGCCCAGGTTGTTGAGGAGGGCAAGATGTAAAACCAGAGGGATAGATGATTGCCAGTTCGTACAGGAGTTTCTGCGTCTTCTTGCTCCTTCACCAAGGTACACTGATAGAGCAAGATTGTAGCAGGTGATCGCATGCTTCAGCCTTTGCTGCGAGCAGCTCGCAATATCTTGTACGTGGAACCCGATACCCTAATGGATGATTGGAAGGCCCAAACAGAGAATGGTGTTGGTCACGAATTAGGCACAGAACAAGGAGACAAACTGTCCTGATGGATCATGATGCTTACCATGTTATAGAGGATCGTACTACAAATGATCTCTAGCGGCGGGATTGCGTGATCATATCGAAGCTTGAACGCCCGGTGGTAGACGAACGCCCCGTCTTCGGATGAGGCGAAATCTGCAACACTGGTGGGTGTGTCGAGGCCCGCACTGGAGTCCCTGGTACAATGAGTGTAGATGGTACTCGTCTGAAACAGCAAGTCTGGAGATGGGGTTTCCGTTCCAGGCGATGACCTCTTGCCAGTAGAAATCTTGTATGTGTCGGCGTTATCCTCGAGTAAGGCTTTTGCGGCTCGACTTGCATTTGCAAACGCAACTCGAGCCCCTTCGAAGTGGCCCGACACAAGATGTTCGACGGCAATGTTGTTCATGTCACACAAAAGCACAAAGTTGTCTTCCATCATGGTCTTCGTTGTATTCAAGGATACCTTACTATTCGGTCTGCGAAACTCACGTGTGGTCTTGAGGGCGGCAATTTGTTAGCCTCTGTGATGGAAATTTATGATTGAGTTAGCAATTTGGTACGAGTGGGATGACGAATAAAGCAATCAACGTCGCTCTAAAACCAGAACCATCCCAAGGCCAAGTGTGTCTGCACTGCACTTCTAGAGTACTTGCTGCGTGTCAAACTCAAAATATGATAGGTGCCAGGCTGGATGACGACTAAACCACAATGCGAACTTTCCAATTTAATTAGGGTAGTATGGTGTCGTGAGAACGAACGCTGATGTAATGAGTGACAGCAGAATGGAAGGTCGAGACTAAGATATTCTGCCCATATACTGCACGAGCAGCACGAGACCTTCGCGAAGATGCAGTTTCAGACCCCGCACCGTGGCAATCAAGGTCCCTTCGGCATCCGGACCATACCAGGTACCCGCCTTCCTCATGAAAATATACACCTGGTATGGTGGAAGGTACATGTAGTGCAGGCTGGGTGACGACTACACCCCAATCTGTAAATCTTTTGGGGTATACCAGGTGAAGTGTATGGTGTCATTTGAACGCATCTTGAATGACAGCACTGAGATATTTATGGAGAAAGAACATCCACCACCCAAATTCTAGAAGAATGCGTTCTTTGCTTTGTACTCACACTACACATCACAGGCGAGGGTTTGTTGGCGAGACAGCCGAGCCCATCTGCTACAGTTTGTGCATCAAGTGGGTTTGTCGCCATGGCAACGAGACCTACTATTATGGAACCGGCATTGTTATATGAGGATATCCATTGATGTGTACGTCGTCGGAACACACGCAAGAACATAATCTTGCCATCAAGATGGCACTATGATATCTACTGTCAAGGATTACTAGCAGCCCATTCGTGACAAGTGGGCAAGAAGAGCTTGAACTCGCGCCAAGCTGTACTTGGCAATCCCGTTTCAATAAGTACGAATAATCTCCGGTTTGGGAGGATAGAGAAGAGCCGTGGCGTCTGTATGCTTGTATTCGTTGTTCCTGATTAGAGTGTGACACGTATAGCATGTCTCATGCCAGCCACAGCAGGTCGTGAAGACCGTCATGTTGACTCTGATTCTTGTCCAGCATTCTTGTTCGGGTCAGGCATCAGAGGTTCCTAGTTATTAAGCCCATAGGATGAGATACTGTCGCTCAAGCTCAATTGTTCGCCAGACTAGTTGACATTGCGCTGTACTATCGTTGATGACGTCGGCATCAACCAAGGCCATGCTATTTTGGATACTTTCTCAACAACAAGTCTGTTGCTCTGCCATTCCGGACAACAAAGACGACGGTCTTCTGGGGAGAGCCGTTGTGAGTTTGCTTCTTGTCGGAGATGAGACTTTGCTACAACGGGTCGCATTATCTCGTGACGAGAAGAAACATGCGTAGCTAGCAATCTGCTGAGTCAGTCCACCTGGTGTGCCTTCCTAATGAAGGTAATCTCCGAGCGGCCATTGTAATCGAGTACATACGAAATGTGTATAGTCCAGAACGACCAAATTCTTCGTATTCTGGATCATCGAGATGCAATCATGGTTCATCTGACTGCAAAAAGAGCTTTGTTTCAATGTGGATAATGTTGGAAAAGGTTTGCTGTCCATCCCGCTCCAGAGTGGATGGCTAGTAGAAGACACTTTGGACGGTTCACGGCGTTGTAAAAAACACCCCTACACTCCGTTTTGTAAGTTTGGAAGACGCGAGAGCTCATCTAAATATCTCTAAGGTATTAAACGAGTCAAAATGCAAGTAAATAAGGCCACGATTTGAAAAGACTAGTTGCTCGTATTGAGGCAAGAAAGGAATTTTGAACTAAAGCCGCAATGAATGAATGAATGAATGAATCATGAGCCACGCGCTGGCTGGATGAACATTGCATGATTGTGCTCTCCTGAAAGTAGCTGCCAGCGGCCGGCGACCTCATGACGACACCCAGCACCACGTTCAAAACGGTGGCCGTCACCGTCATGCAGCACCGCTTCGAGTTTTTCTGCACCTCTACTGCGATCTTCAGGTTTTCCGGTACCTCATTTGAGATCTTTTGGATCTTTGCACCTCTGTTGCGATCTTCAAGTTTTCCGGTACCTCATTTGAGATCTTTTGGATCTTTGCACCTCTGCTGTGATCTTCAAGTTTTCCGGTACCTCTGCTGCGATCTTTTGGATCTTTGCACCTCTGCTGCGGATCTTCGGGTTTTCCCGCACCTCTGCTGCGATCTTTTGGATCTTTGCACCTCTGATGCGATCTTCAGGTTTTCCTGCACCTCTGCTGCGAGATATTTTGGACTTTGCCGCACTGTATTGTTGCTTGCAAGCCCCAAGCTCCTTACTGAACTGGTGTAGAGATATTTGTATTCATGCACTCCGCTTGCCATCCTAGATGTTGTACACGCCTGCGTGCACTGCTATGCTGAATGATAGATGAAGCCGTAAACTAGACTACTGTCTGTACTGTATACAGTACAGATCGAACAGCTCATCATGGAATTTAGTACGACGTACACGTTGTAGTGACGTCCTAAACATGGAATTCCAAATGCACGCGTGCCGATCGTCACCACGCACCTAAGTTCAACTGGTGTCGTCAGTCAACCTCATTTTCTGAAGAATTTAGCTCAAATTGCCCACTTTCCAACACTTGTTTTTGCATTCTGTCGTGATGTGAGGGGAGAACCCTAATTTTAGGGAGAACCCTAATTCGACGCCCATAGTACCACGAAAGTTCAGCATCGGATCGCATCGGCATCACTGACCTCACTCTGTCACAACAACAACAACGCTTGAGCAGGTAAAAGATAGTTGATCGAGACAAAGAATACAAGCACAATGAGAATAATTCTTCTTCTGTGTTGCTACACATTGATTGAAAGATCATACAGTTTTGTCCAAAGTCCTTCTTCCCCCCGCGCTGTCATTCTGACCCAAAGATTCACTGCCACTGCTGAGAACCCTTCGGTTGACACCAACGCTGCCGATGGTGAAGATCCGTCACCTGAATCATCATCATCATATGAACATACGAATAATAATAATCAACAAACATACTACGAAATTCTGGGTGCTCGCCCCACAGCCACCAGGACGGAACTGAAACGCCAATATGTTACCTTGGCTCGCTTGACTCACCCCGATGCCAACATTGGCAACAACAACGCCAAAAATATGGATCGCTCCGCCGAATTTTCGCAGATTGCACAAGCTTGGAAAGTTCTCTCGGATGACAAAGAACGTCGACGCTACGATCGATCGCTACAAGCTGAAGATTTCAAACGCAATGTGGAAGTGGTGGCCGAGGATTTGGCCAACGCGGCGGTCCCTCGCGTCAAGAAAGTCTTTGACGACTTTGCCGTACCCTTTTTCCGACGCACGACCGTCACGACGGTGGCCACTGTATCGGCTGCCGTAGATATGTTTGCGGAAGGCAAGGGCGGCAGGTCAGCCTTTTCGTCGGCCGTCAAGGCGGGGGAGGCAGCGAGTCGTGTGGTGGATGGCATTGAATATCTGGAAAAGAGTACGGAATTGGATCAACTGTAAGGAAAAAGTGTTGTTGTTGTTTGTATATGTATCTTGTTCTGTCTTGTACACCTTCTATCTTGTATCGTGAGCAAGTGTACACATCATGTTGTGACGCCAACAAACGGTCTCACTCTTGTGTGCGTCTGTTATCTTTTTTTAAAGTGCTGAAGAGGAGAAGAAGACTGCTGATTCCATCAAAGCCAAGTTGGTGGATGTTGTGGAGCGACGATTGCACAAATCTCTCTCCACCCCCAACGCAGCTCTCTCCTCCAGCGAAGCTTGTATGCTTCTCGATGGTCTCAATAAGGTGGAAGGACCTAATGTATCCAAACCTGGTCGACTCCTCAAATTACGCAAGAATGCTCAACGTGATATCGATGAGTTGGAGGAAACAGAGTCGGTGTACTATCAAAAGGTGGCAGAACGAACACTTGCGGTCGACGAGTTTCGTACCACTCAGGTGGCTCTGAAGCAAGCCGCACGTGAGGCAAAGGCTGCCGTACAGCAAGAGCTGGCGGCCCGAAAAGTATTGGAGGAGGCGGAGAAGCGAGTGACTGAAACCAACCGAAATGTCAGCGAGTTGACGAGACGGTTCACAAAGATTCAAGCGTTTGAGGGAAAAATCACAAAAGAGGTGGAAGCCATTGCGACAACCATGTCGAAACGTCAAGAAACAGTACGCAAAGCACTCCTCAAGAAGGAGTATGAAGTGCAGTTGGCTCTTCGCCAGCAGGCTGGCGAACCTGTCGATGACCTCGATCCACCGGAGGACAACAACAACGTGGACGACGAAAACGAAAACAACGTCCTGGATGAACTTGAGGCATTGCGAAAGGAAGAAAAGTACCTTGCGGCAGAATATGCGCGTTGTTCGGAAAAGGTGGATAAGCTGGTGGAGCGTTCGGACAAAATGAAGGGACTTGCACATGTTGCAGACGTTGTGCCGCCTCCAGTGGAGCAGCAAGTGGAAGAACACAAACCAACCCAATTTGTGGACAAGGCCATGGCGGGGCTGTCGGAAAAGTCGAAGGCACATCAGGAACCAGAGCCCTTGATGGACCAAGTGACGGAAGTTGTTGTGGACGATGATGTCAGGATCATTACAGAGACGATGGAACGCGAAGATCCTCCAAAGACTACCACGCAAGCAGTGGATAGAGAATCAAGAGGATTCGCACCAACGCACTGGCAGAATAAGAGAAAGAAGAAGTAAATCGCGAAACAGAGCGAGACGAGGAAGAGGCTTACATGTTGATTGCTAGAGCTAAAATTCCGTTGAATATATGATAAGCAATACATTTTCATTTTACTACTACACTTGTGCTGCTGCTGCGGCTGCTAGCTTCTGTCGCGAGTGATCGAATTGAACCACCGGGATTAAGGATTCTTTATACGATCGTTTCCACCAAGTAGCCTCGCCGGCGTTAATCAAATCCAAGAGGAGTGACCACAACGGAGCTGCCATACGATAGTGATACCTGTCAACTTTTGCAAACTTTGGTCCAGTTTTCGACTGGTATCCCTTCTGAAGAAGCGCAGCAGATTCTCTGTCTAGCAAGCCAAGCCATGGTCGATGGTTCTCATCTCTCTCGTCAAGAATCTTTTCCAGTAACGTGTACAGCCAGCTTTCCCGTCGTTGTAAGTACGCTGCATGTGGCGGAAATCCAATGAACATTAAGCACAGAAACAAGGTCGCCTCGTGACTCTACTGGGCTTACACGGGAACTCTAGTTCAATCCAATCATCATCTGTACCATTATTATTGGTGAAGCTGACAGACACAATTGGCTCGAACCTCGCGGTACCAACGTCTCCAAACGCGCCGTACGTGTTGACCAAACGAAAGCTATCAAAGCTACCATTCATAATCTGACGACGCGACCCTTCAAGTTGAAGCAGGTTTGTGATGACAGGAGAGGACAGCCATCCAATCAAGAGCAGCAAGGTAACATCAATTGCTGTTCTTGGGAGGGCGATCCATTGTCTTCTTCTTCGCTCGTTGCTCGGCGAGACACTGTCTTTGGATGTTGCGTCAAATAATCGCTTCTTCAAGAATGAAGGCCAACAGGCATCGTCGAGACACGCCAATGCTGGAATGATGGTCAAATGATTCAAGAAGGCGAAGTTTCCACTCAAGATAATATTGATCATGAATCCTACCTGCAGGACTCCACCAAGCCGCAGCAGAAGCCGGAACGTTTTCGGCACTGATGATATGCCCGGAATCGATCCAGGAACCAAGACAAACCAGCTTGTGTAGAGTTGCACAAACAGATCTAGATCAACCGCTCTTGTTAACATCCACTTGGGGAGAAAGTGAAAGAAGAAACTCATGGGTGATGGTATAGGCTGTGTCTCAAAGTGATACCATAGACACGTCTTTTGTGCCCAACATGAGGACCCACGAATCTTAATCAGTCCTGCACCCAATGAGATGCGAAAACAAAGCCATCGAAACAGCCACAGAATAATTGCAGAGGGTGGTTGTTCAAAGGATGGCGAATCATCATCTCGCCAGAGTCCTCTTACTCGCCAGCTTCCTCGCGATGATGATACGTGAGGTAGCTCGCACAGAAAGATTCCCAGAAAGCCAGTTTCCAACAACTGACTCTCCCAACCATACGAGTAAAAGCTAGTGCCACCAGCAATAGTCACAATTGAAAAGTCCAGCAACCACAAGCAGCCCATAACAAGCCACGAGTTCAAACCCAATACAACGAACCCAGACAGAATCATACCCGTGACAGCTATTGCCTGCATACGATCATCTGTGACACTCATCCACCAAAAGATTGTTGGGTGTTGCAGAAAGCCATCACCAGTTGTTGTTTGTTGTTGGAGTAGTCGATCCATGAAGGTGGAGGCGGGCTGAAGCCCATCGTCACCCATAAGACCCAAGTTTTGCTGGTAGGCACCCCAAAAAGCGACAAAGTAGACTGCACCAAGCAGCCTCAGAATGGCCCATTTTGCCACCAGAAAGGATGTTTGTTGCGGTTCGGTTGGCATCCGAAGGGAGGATTCTTTCGCGGGACGATTCTTGAGATCATCTTCATCCTCTTGCTTGGTAGTACCAATGGGATGCGACGGAGCCCCAGTGGAAGAAGTAGCAGTTCGTCGTCTCATCCTTCTCTCCTCCATCTCGTTGATGCGAGTGAATCCATCTTCCTTGAAACAAAAAGATCACATTCATTCACAAACAGACGTGACTGCATGCATGCAATCCCAGGTTGAAATCAGCACACCCAAAAGCGCTGCTGAAATTGGTCACACCTACCACGTCATAAAATCCGGGTTTGTGTCTATGGAATTCGAAATCGTAACTGGCCGACCAATCAGATCATCGGAGAATTTTGGTAACGTGGAATTTTGGTACGGGGATGAGATGTGTCATTCATTTTCCATTCCCGTGACCATCTGCTTAGATGCTGGCAGTTTCTTCTCGTGATGATGCGCCTCGAGAAAGACTGTTCATAGACAAAAACTCCAATCGAAAACGCGGCAAACTGTCCATTACATTCTCACTCACTGCGATAGAGGCCCCAACAAACGCTTCACTAAACGGCAACTATCACCCCCCTCATTGGAAAAGAGTCTACTGTGTGAAGATAGCAACCCGAACCGCCAAGCCCCCCTCAAATTCTTTCGAAAAGCTCGAGTCTGTGAAGATTCGTTCATCTGAGAATCTTGGACATTTACAATGACAAAACCTCTCTTCCCCATCCTGTTAGTCTTGGGGCTAATAGTGGAGCTTACTAAAGCAGAAGATCTGCACGGCAAGTCGCCATTCAGCATTGTAAGTTTCACCATGGTGTGATGGTCTCGATGATACGGGTTTCGTTTGTCAAAGCGTTCTCGCGACGGAATTAGTATTGGGCCTACGTGACCTCGTCTGTCCACCAACAGCACTCGTGTCTCTAAAAGGCAGTATTACTGGGACAGTGACCATGACGGGCTCGCTTTCCCCCCGCTTTCCCGTTGGGAGCGATTGTATTCCCCTCTATCACATGCTCACCGTTGTTGTTTGTCTCCCTCACATGATGAGCACAGGTCATTGATGGAGGTTCCACCGGATCTCGTTTGCATATTTTCGAATTTGTCGTCGTGGACGATGTGACGGGTGAAACCGACTGTCTTCGCCGAGGATCGGAGCGATCGCACGAGCCACTGTCGGCCTTTGGTCGTACCAACCCAGCAGCAGTCCTCAACAAGACGGAGGTGGCAAATCACTTGATGAATGTGTTTGAGTATGCGGCAGAGATTGTACCGGAAGAATACCATGATACGACAAGCGTCAAGCTTGCGGCAACCGCGGGCATGCGATTGTTACAAGACGATGAACAACACGCGGTCTACGACGCTCTGTATGAGGGACTCTTGGAGAATGAGAACTTTGTATTTACTGGGATGCAACGGGAGGATATTTTCACGTTGGGAGGTGAATTGGAGGGGTTTTACGGCGCTGTTGCGGCAAACTTTCTAAAGGGAATGGTTGATACAAAACTGGGGACAACCGAGTCTCACGACGCACAACATTATGGTCCCATGGGTGCCCTTGACATGGGAGGTAGCTCCACGCAGATTGTTTACTTGCCTCGACAAGAAACGGACACTTGTGAAAACGACGACTGCGATGAAAGTATGAGTTCTCCTGCTCACTTGCTGGAGAAGGACTTCTTCTCCACATCATATCTTTCATATGGAGTTGATCAATTTCGCACTCGTCTGTGGGATGTGTGGGTCGAAGATCGACTCAAGGAAGACAAGGAATATGGCGAAAGCTGCAGCACAAAGATCATTGATAATCCATGCTCAAATGGTGGATACGAGATTGAGTGGAAGGGTTACCGATTGATCGGGACAGGGAACGCCACTGCGTGTGTAGAGCAAGTTCAAAGACTGATTCCTCACTACGAGCCAGATGAGAAACTTGGCGGACGTGTTGGTGGCGTCGAGCACCCTCCAGTCCGTGGAAAGTTCTTTGCCATGTCGTTGTTCTACTTTTCTCTGGATAGCCTTCGCGTCTTGTCTGCGCACGAAGCACTGAATCTTTCATGGCCGACACCCAGTATTCAGGAATTGCATGATGCATTAGATGGTCTGTGTTCGCGCAGCTGGCACGAAGATCTTGTGGATATTCAACACGATGCACATGAGTACACTCGCGCAGAGGTGCTTCCGCACCGATGTCTCGAGAGTGCCTACATGGTTTCCTTGCTTCGTGACGGTTATGGCTTTGACCCATCATCGCGTGATATTACGTTTTCCTTTCTCGTGGATGGCAACGAAGTCGAATGGTCACTTGGCCTTGCTTTGAGTATGCACGCCGAGCAACATCGACTTGTCGCCGACGACGAACAGCAGGCTGTCGGATCAAACCTTACTACAGAAGATTGCGAGCCTTCGATGGAGTCAATGCTGTCATAGTTGTTTCTCGACTCTTCTGTGTCGTGAAAAAGTCGCACTATACAATTCAGCATGCAGAATCGTCTTTTTTTCCAGTGCATAACCATTGCGATGCAACCTATCATGATCATTGTACCGATTGCATTGGTAGATATTTCGAGCACGAGACGTATTGCATCCTTCCCCTCTGCGACGTTTTGCTGCCTATATCTGCCAGTAACTACTCATTCTGTCCATAACCGCATGTAATCGAAT
>JAVCKV010037604.1:0-67089 GCA_032274145.1 Herpochondria borealis | reverse complement strand
TTTTAACCCAGAAGGTCATGACCTGGAGAAGAGTCATCTAGGCGTGGATTGGTTCATAGAGGCTGCTCTTAAATCTATCCAACACGATTTACCTTCTGGCGCACTAGCTGCGCGAACATACGATCAACTCATAAAAACATGGCGGGATGAGGCTAAGGCTCTTGGAGGCACCAGGGCTGCTTTGGAGCAACTGCATCGCTTTGATCCTACCCAAGAAAAGTGGACACCAAATTAGCCACTCTATTACTCCGAGACTACCGCGCTCCGTTTGGCACCCTCGCATTGATGCTTCGCCTACGACATTCTTCGAATGCCAGTCGAAGTCATCAATACTCAGGCTTATTACGCAGTGCGTTTCTCGAAATCCTCAGGGCTCAAATACCCTATAAAGTTGTGCAAGACATGGGCCAGCCTACTCTTTTTTTCGAAAAGAGATCGACTACAACCGCCAAATAAGCCCAACCTTCTTTCGTAGCGCAGTACGTAATATCTGCGACCCACGCGCTATTTGGAGTCGCCACCGTAAATTTTTGCTCCAATAAGTTTGGTGCAACAGGTAAGCTGTATTTCGAGTTCGTTGTAGCCTTAAATGTGCGACCAGCTTTAGCCACCACACCCTGTCTTTGCATACTCTTTGATACTATTTTTCGATTTACGAATTCACCTTTACTCGCAAACGCTTTTACAAAGTACGTTTGATGGTAATATGTTGCGCACCTTGATCAAATCGATGAGACTCATTCAGCACAGAAGTTGAAAGACCATCATCTGCAGTAATAACACCAGCATGTACGGTAATTTTATTGAGAGATTCACGTGCGCTGTTAAAGCCTTCCCCATTTGGATCAGCGGGGCCAGGAATAGTACCAGCAGTTTCGCTATTTGCTTCTGTGCCAGCATCATAGACACGAGCAATAACCATCAGGCTATCACCAACATCTAAGTCATCGAGGTTTTCGGAGCTAACGCCTGTAAAAGCATCATTTGTGTTGACAAGCATCGCAGCCGTCGTTAAATAATGAGAGCTTGTACCGTTGACAGTGAGAGTTGTAGTTGAGGACGCCCCAGGGGCTAATAAGCCATTGCTTGTTCCAGATTGAAGAGCAGTCGATGCTTCGGTGATCCATGATGTAGTATTTCCAGATTCAGCAATCATTTCAAGCCCATCACTAGCAGCTGTACCGCTACTCCATGGCGTATAATTACGATCATGAATTACCATTGCTGTAGGTGAAATTGGTTGATTATTCGTAAGATTCACAACTGTAATTTCATAGCGCTCTTGTGGGAGAGTAGCGGTATTATCATCGTCATCTCCACTACAACCCGCGAGTATAAGTGAGCTGAGTATGAGCCCGAAAGCAAATTTTTTCATAACTATTCCTTAAATCCTTAGAGTTTAAAAATATATTTTTATGATATATGTTTAGTCAGCGGTCACTGTAACTGTGACACGAGCTACAGGGTTTAACCAGCGGTGGATTGTTGAATTTAAATCGCTTGTACCACCAGTTGCATTAGTATCACCAAGTACGCCTCTGTGAATATGCACGTTGGTATTATTTTCAGTAGTTGTGACACCAGTGCCATTAGTGCCTTGATTACTCCCAGGATCTGCCGGAATACCGAGTGTACCAGGGGTGCCACTACCGTCTACAATGAGTTCATTATTTGCTTCCGTACCAGCATCATATGCATCTAAAGTAAAAGTGTAAGTACCAGGTGTGGTTGGTATTGTCCAAGCGTTGAGGCCAACAAAAGCATCGTTTGTTGGCAATACCATTGCCGTGATAGAGAGCTGTGTATTGGTTGTGTCTATGTCCATTGAATCAGTTGTTGTGCTTGCTGCAGGAGCAAGAGGGCCGCCGTTTGGGTTTGAGTCTGTGACTGCATTAAGGCTAGCCGTAAGAGCTTCCAAGCCAGTAAGGTCGCCGCCTTCAGCCATGGCTGTAAGTTGGGTGCTCGCAGCTGTGCCAACTTGGAAAAGGTGAGTACCTGCTGGATGTGCAGTAACGAGCAGGGGGGTGAAATAGTTACCATTGGTTAAATTTGTGATTTTAACGGTAATATTGGTACTAAAAGCCTGCGTTGATAATAGACCGGTTAATAATGCGATAGTTGCTGATGTATATTTCATGCGTTTCCCTTGTGTTTTATCAAATAAAGTTATCATAAATAATAAGCGCTGGCTCACTGGCTAAAGTGCAATTAACAATAAGTCAGTTGTTGGTGTCTAATAGAAAAATCGTGATGACAATTCAATCTCAAGGAGTTGGCAAGCACGGTCTACATGACGTCAGTAATTTTTACTGCTTAGTAAGTCTAGACCGAATATATAAATTGAGAGCACTTTTTGTTAAATGATTGTGTTTATCGAATCAGCTATGGTAAACATCGATATGAACTTCGGTGTCTGGAAATAATTCTTGCCATGTGAGTTGTGATGCAAAAAGGGATGCTGATTGTTCTTCTAATGCTGTCCAAAAATGATGTTCATCAAAAATATGCCCAGAGACTGGGATGAGCGGGGAAAGGTGAGTGTGAATCCATCGTTCTACAACTTGTCCTTGGTGTGGGTCGCAGAGTGCTGTAATAATAGCGCTTGCTTGTCCTGCTTGCCAGTTCATCCAGCTGAGTTGTGTGTGCTCATAAAAACTATTACTAAGCTCTTCTTGAAGCCTTAAGGTAAAGAGTAAGTTTGGTAATGATGCTATGACATTTCGGTAGTGTTTGAGTGGTGCTAGGGCGGAGAGTGTGAGGACAGCCATTGGTTTTTGATAAGATGTTGCAAGGTCAAGTTTGCTGAAGAGTTTTAACCAGTGTCTTACAGCTTCAAAGGCCAGCCTCCATAAGCGCGAAAGAAACAAATGGATATCTTCGCCACTTGGGTCTGCTCCAATAGTAAGCTCTTGATCAGCTTGACGACTGAGTGTTCTAAAGTCTCTGCTTGTATTTGGTGATGGGCGAACAAGTGAGTTTCGCTCAAAGCACTGAAAAGCATCACAAATGACGAAGATATCCTCTGTGACTTTTGATTGATTTAAAAGGTTTGGAGTATTCCATTCTTGTGAGTAGGCAAACATGCGACGCTCCTTGTTCATTTTTAAATAGACTCGGTACTTTTAAATAATGAGGTACTTGCCTTTTTGGGCAGTAGGTGATTCAAAAATACGTTTTTCTTCAAAAAAAACAACCTTTTTTAAAGATCTATTTGATCTAAAGAGATTATATTTTGAATCTTTTAAGTACTATGGGATAAGTCTGTGGATAACATGTAAGTATGTTGTGAGTAGCATGTCCATAGCCTGTGTTCTTGCTGTTGATAGTAATAAGTAGATCAAATATTGTGCGAATAGAGTGTCGAAGGAAATATGACGATCGAGGAGGGTTGAGTCACATGTTATTGCTCATTGAGCTAATATCTTCTTTTTGCACATAGTTGGTGCAATAAAAGGGTGATACTGAAGCCAATACTCGATGTGAAAACAATGCTTGGGCCTAAGGGCCAGTCAAAAAGACCCGCGGCTAGAGTGCCTAAAGCTGTTGAAAAAATCGCATAAACGATTGAAATTCGTGCCATTTGTTCAGGGCTCTTTGCAAGTAATCTTGCACTTGCTGCTGGCGTTATTAAAAGCGCAGTAATAAGAAGCACGCCAACAAATTGCATACTAATCGCAATAAAGAGAGCAATAGCGGTCATGAGTCCATACCGAAGTAGTTCTACAGGATGGCCTTCTACTTTGGCAAGATCTTCATCAATAATCCAACTCGTAAGTGAGCGCCAGAAGAACCAAATGAGAGCCATAAGACCCAAACTATAGCCATAAATGCCAAACACATGATGCCATTGTAAGGTGACTAAATCACCGAGTAGTAGATTATGAAGCGAGCGACCAGGAATAGGTGACACTGAGAGGAATATAAGACCAAGCGCTAAGGCACCATGAGACATGATGCCGAGTAGCGTGTCATCAGCAAGCTTTTTTTGTCGTTGCAATAGAGCAAGCGTAAAAGCCGTTAAAAGGCATATGCAGATAACACCTATCGTTGGATTAAGTTGTAAAATACTCCCAAGAGATACACCTAATAAAGATGCATGTGCAAGAGTATCACCAAAATATGCCATTCTTCTCCATACAATAAAGCAGCCAAGCAGGCCGCCAGCACATGCCAAGCCAATGCCTCCAAGCATAGGAATCATAAGGATTGTAAAAATTGTAGGGTCAAAAAAATCAGTCATTTTGGTGAGTGTCTCTCGTGTTTAAAGCTATGTCGGTGGTCATGTCGATGGTGGTAAATAGCCAAGTGAGCAGCAGAGTCTAAGCCAAACATTTCTAAAAAAGCAGGATTTTTTTGTATTTCCTCAGAAGAGCCGGAGCAGCAAAGATGCTTATTCAAGCACATAATATGGTTTGACGCAGACATCACAATATGTAAATCATGTGAAATAAGAAAAATACCAATTTGATAGAGGCTCTGGATATCGTACAGTAGGGCGTAGAGCTCTTCTTGGCCCTGCAAATCAATACCCTGCATTGGTTCGTCCAATATAAGCAGGTCTGGTTTGCCAAGGAGGGCGCGAGCAAGTAAAATTCGTTGGCGCTCTCCACCTGAAAGGACTTGAATAGACTTGTGTTGTAGATGGCTGGCTTGAGCAAGCTCTAGAGCAGTGACATGCTCTGCTGCATCTTGAGAGCGACCACTTTTTAGAAAGCGTTTAACTGTGAGAGGTAAGCTTTTTTTGAGGTTCATCTGTTGTGGCACATAACCTAGTGTAAGCCCTGCCTTTCGATGTATTTTGCCAGAGGTTGGTTGATCCAAGCCAGCTAATAGCCGCGCTAAAGATGTTTTGCCAGCACCATTAGGCCCTAATAGGGTAATAATTTCAGCAGGCTTAATTCTAAAGCTAATGTCCTTAACCAGCGTTTGGTGGCTTTTGGTTAGAGAGACAGTGTCGAATGTAATAAGTGGTGATAGATTCATGAGTCTATGGAGTCTCGTTCAGGTTGTGGGTATAGTCTTGGGGTTGATCCCTTGTCCAGAGTATACTGGATTGAGTTCTATTGTGGGATGATCTTGAAGTGTTTGACTCGTGTTTGTAAGGAAAATAAATGAGTATTATGATAGATTTTGAAAAAAAGTTGCAGTTTTGGCTGTATCACGTTCGATCGGTTTTAGTTTTTTTTCTAAAAGTATTTTTGTTGTTGGTCTTCATGCTGGTTTTAATAGTGACAAACAGTGCTCAGGCTTCGTCATCTGCTGCTGCTCGCACTGCAAACATAGAATTAGAGGCTTCTGCTCTAGCGCAGAGCACCACTCATAAGCGGATAAAGCCAGTTAAGATCATAACGAGTATACGCCCGCTTGCATTAATACTAACCCAATTAATTTCAGAAAAAACAGTGAAATATTGGGACTTGCAAGTGATTGTGCCTCCGCAAAGCTCAGTGCATGATTATCAATTCAAGCCATCAGATCTAGTCAAATTAAAATCAAGTGACATGCTTTTTTGGCTTGGGCCTCAGATGGAGCCCAATATTGCTAAAGGTGTTGCACGTTTTGGTTCTAATAATAGTTCATTAGAATCTTCAGCTGTTCGGTGGCGTGCCCTAGATCATAAGGGACATGATCATCATGGGCACGAAGGTGTGCTGGATCCTCATATATGGTTAAGTTTGCCTCAGATGCCGACAATATTGAAATTTATGGCAGATCAATTATCCACTCTTTTACAAGAAAGAGCAATGCTCCAAGAGAGAGGTTGGTCAAAGAAAGATATTCAAAGCCAGTACCAACAGCTCCACAATAATTTACAAGCAGCTTTGAAGTCTCATCGGAAGATGTCTCAGAAAATTAAGCGCCTGCAATCAACTTGGGTAAATCACCGCTACATTACTTTTCACAATGGTTTTGGCTATCTAGATGAGGCATTTAATGTGAGGTCGATGGGGTCATTTGTGAACACGCCAGAGGACGGGATAGCGCCTCGGCAAATACGGCATTTACAAAATGTAATTCAATCTGAAGAGATAGGCTGCTTAATTTTAGAGCCTACAGCAGATGGTCGGCGAGTTGCTTCTTTATTGGATGAAAAGCTTCCTATTGTTGATATTGATATTCTTGGCAATGCATTACCAGGTGGTCTTGATTGGCGAGGGTTTTGGGAGTACATCGCAGAGCAAATGCAAGTTTGTTTTGGTAGTCCTTCAATAGAAGTCCCGAAGGAGAGCATTCATGATCTACCTCAGCCGGTCAGAAAACCAATGCAAAGACAAGAGCAGCGAATTCTAAATAAGCTGTAATGTAATAATATTGTTTTGGTCTAGTAAAACCGGACACTTTTTTAAGAACACGCAGACTTCCGCGCTCCGCTTGGTTGCGGCTTAAACGTGTTGTTGATTCTGCTCCTTCGTCGCAGCCTCATCGCCACATTTACGCCGCTTGATGAAAAGCGTGTTCAAAATCCGTAGGTGAAACATCACCAATAAATGAATGAAGTAGCTCAATGTTGTAATACTTCATATAGGCAGTAACGCCTTGACGCATATGTTCACGAGTTGGCTGGGCTACTTTTAATACCCAATCGTGCTTTAAGCCAAAAAAGCGCTCAACAACTGCATTGTCCCAACAGGCTCCAACGTCACCCATGCTGCGCCTAACCCCAAGATCTTGGCAGAGTTTTTGAAACTGACCACTGGTATACTGAGACTCTCTATCACTGTGAAAAACAACACCTTTTGCTAGTTTTCGCATACGATGAGCCTGCTTAAGGGCAGTTGCTACAAGGGCTGTAGTCATGGTTTTATCGAGGCTCCAGCCAATAATTCTGCGAGAAAACAAATCCATTACAATGGCTAAGTACATCCAGCCTTCATTTGTTTTCAAGTAGGTCACATCGCCGGCCTAAACTTCGTTTGGTCCAGATGGGTTAAAGTTTTGATTTAACAGGTTATCTACCACTGCATCAGATATCCTTCGCTTTGTCGTTACTTTATAGGCGGCGCGCTGTGTGGCATACAAACCAAGCATATTCATCAGCGTGCGGACCTTGTATCGTCCAAGCTGAAAGCCTTTTTTGCGAAGTAGTTTGAGCATTTCACGATTTCCAAGGCTGCCACGGCTTGCCTTGAAAGCACTTTTGATGCAAGAAACCAATTCAATAGCGTTAGCATCAATCATTGGTGCCGGCTTCTTCAGCCAATCATAGTAAGCTGATGCGCTCACACGCATCACCTAGCAAAGCACGCGAACTGGATATAACACCGACTGTTCTCGTACAAAGCCGTATTTCACCTCATTTCTTTCGCAAAAAAGGCGCTGGCCTTTTTTAATATTTCTTTCTCCATTCTGAGTGCTTTATTCTCTTTTCGAAGCTTTGTAAGCTCTTGTTTTTCATCCTTTGAAAGTGTTTCACCAGCACGCTCTTTCTCGGTCTTCTCTTTCCATTTATACAAACTTGCTGCTGTAATTCCAAGCGATTTAGCTGCCTCAGGCACCGAGTAACCTTGGTCTGGGATCAAGGAAACAGCTTCATCTTTAAATTCTTGTGTACGTCTTACTCTTGGTTGCTTTGTCATACTGACTCCTCTCCTTTAATGGGATATTATCCCTTAAGTAAGTGTCCGGTGTCATTAGACCACATCATATTAAGTTTTTGCTTAAAAATAACTCTTTTAGTTTAATTATGAGCTAGTCTTTAGATAAATGTTCCTTAAGCCAAGTGACTTATGAGTTAGTGATGTATTAGTGATTTGATTTAAGGTTGTTTGTTGAAGTTTTATTGTAAATCTAATCTACAACCTTAAGATAATGTCGAGATAATGCTTGTGCTGGCGTTGATTCTCTTAAGTAGTATTAAAGGATTATTTTTATGGATAAGAAAAAAATTATTCGTCTTGAACCTCGCGTTCTTCTTGATGCGGCAGCATTTACAACGGCTTTAGATGTTGCGGATCATACTGCTGATCAACAGGACTACACTGGGTTGCAAGCGACTCATCCGTTACCATCCGAGAGTAATGAATCAAGAATAAGTGATCTGAAAGAGGCATTTGGTATTGCAAGGTCGCAAGAAAATTCCGTTCAGTCTCTTGTGTTTATCGATTCGGATCTTTTGGAAAGCGATAGTCTAGCTCATGATCTTCGTGCTGCTGGGCATGAAGTTATTATTTTAGAGGCTAGCCAAAATGGTGTAGCACAGATATCAGAAACCCTTTCTCAATATTCTAATGTCGCTGAAACTCATATTTACTCTCATGGTAGTTCGGGCGAAGTCTCACTTGGGAATACATCTCTTACTTTAGAAAGCTTGTCAAAACAATATCAGAATGAAGTTAAAGGGTGGGGTGAGTTTCTTGCTCAAGATGCTGATATTTTCATATATGGGTGTAATGTAGGTGATCGTGAGGGGCAGGATTTTCTCAAAACTCTTGCGGATTTCACCACAGCTGATATTGCCGCATCAGATGATCTTACTGGTATTGAGGCGTTTGGTGGCGATTGGCAGCTTGAGTCTCATGTGGGGGTAGTTGATGGCCAAAGCTTTGCTTTAGCTGGGTTTAAGGGGGTGTTAACCGAAGCTCCAGTACTTGTTGATGCTGGTGGTGTTCGAGAGATAGCTGAGGATAGCACCCTTTCTATTGTCGATGTGAGTGTAAGTGATGTGGACATTGGTGAGACTATGAGTTTTACTGTGCGAGTGACGGATGCTACGGGCAATGCTCAAACAGGTACATTGACAGGTTCTTTAACTCTTGCTACGACAACAGGTCTTACCAGTGTGACTGGTAATGGGTCTGGTGAGTTGACTTTTCAAGGAACAGTAGCAAACGTTAATAATGCGCTTGATGGCATGGTAGTCTCTCCAAATGAGAATTTAAATGGCATAGTCCGAGTGGCTCTTGAAGTTGACGATAATGATCAAACTGATACGTTAAATATTGATGTGAACGTGACTGCAGTGAATGACGCGCCATCTGGCGTTGCGGATACTGATACTGCTTTTGAAACCATGGGCGTGAGTCGAAATAGTGCTGATGGTGTTTTATTTGATGATATTGATTCAGACACAACTGATGACCTTGTCGTGACATCTATTCAGAGTAATCTCGACGGTGGTTCTGTAACTGTCACGCCAGGCAATGCAATAGATGGCGATGCTGGTGGTACTTTTATTATTAATGCTGATGGGAGCTACAGTTTTGATCCAAGCAATGATTTTGATGACCTTGGCAACTATTCAGGCGGTGGCGGTGGCGGTGGATTTGGTGGATTTGGTGGATTTGGTGGTGGATTCGAGACAGAAACAGCCTCCACTATAGTCACTTACACATTGAGTGATTCAAATGGTGGTACATCTACAGCCACTTTAACAATGACAGTCACTGCATCGGCGAATCCAGATACAACAGATGAAGATACTTCCATTGCTCGTAATAGTACTTTGGGTGTCCTATCAATGTATAACGAAGCTGATAATTTATTTGTGAGCCAAATTGCAAATGATTCAACGAGCGTGGCAGCAGGCAATTTAATTACAGGGACAAGTGGTGGTCATTTTACGATTAATGCCGATGGTAGTTACGCCTTTGATCCAGTAGGTGATTTCGGTGATTTAGCGATTGGTGAGGATCGAACAACGACGGTCACTTATACGGTGAGTGATGGCAATGGTAATACGACTACAGCGACTTTAATAGTCACAGTAAACGGTGTGAATGATGCGCCATCTGCTGTTTCTAATACCGATACGACGGATGAAGATACTGCAGTGAGTCGGAATGTTGCCGCTGGTGTTTTGTCTGATGATACCGATTTAGATATCACAGACAATCTTGAAGTCACACTGATTGATAATGGTGCGACGACTGTCATGCCAGGCAATATCATTGTAGGCAGTCATGGTGGTCATTTTATCATCAATTCTGATGGCAGTTACGAATTTGACCCTTCAGGTGCTTTTGATAATTTAGCTGTGGGTGAAAACCGAATAACAGAGGTTGCTTATACACTGAGTGATGGCAGTGGTGCTAATGCTACAGCGACTTTAACAGTCACTGTGTACAGTCATCAAAGCAAGCCAATGATTATTGATGAGATGCCCTTATTCAATGAGATCATTCCAAAGATTTCATCTGAGTTTAGCTTGGGGGTAGATTCTACCATATCGTTGGGTGGCGATGTAAGAGTCACTGTTAACTCTGTGATCAAAGCTATAGATCAAGCTGCTCAAACGCTTGGGGCATTTGCAAACAATTCACACATAGATGCAGAGCTTTTATCGCCTGTGAGTCTCTCCTTAGTTTTTAAAGATCAATTAATAAACTTAAACGCAATCGAGGAGTTTGTTCTTCCTACCAATATATTTGAGCATTCCGATCCAAATGAGATGATTAAAGTGACTGCGACGCTTGTTGATGGCAAACCCTTGCCAGAATATATTACTTTTGATGACAGTCGTCTGTCTTTTCACGTCGATGGTCCCTTGGCTCAACAAGCAGGACAAGAGTTTATTGTTATTCAAGTGACTGGTCAGGATCGCACAGGAAGTTTTACATCATCAGTATTTACAATTGTGTTGACTAATGATGACGCAGCTCAGTCTAAGTCTGATGTAGTGACTCCTGAAGAGAGAGGGAAAATAAATGAGAATACACCACAAAAATCCGAAAGCCAAGACAGCAATTTTGAAAATACACCAGATCAGGTGAAAAATATTAATCTAAACAATCCGCTTAGACTTTTACCAGTTGATGGGCAAATAGTTGATGTACTTACCACTTTTAGTGAGCAAGTTTCTTTGGTAGAAAGTATAGATTTTGAAGCCCAAAAAAAATCTTTATTGCAAAACTTTGGAATCGATAATAATGATTCCGTCAATTAATTTTTAATAATACATTATGGGTCGGCAATGTTATTTATGATGATTTCGAATTTAAAATGGGGAAATAGCATGAAGCTACAAAGGTATTTCTTGAATCTTGGCGAGTTACAACTTTTTAGTATGAGTTTGTTGCTTATGCTATTAGCAGTAACTAGTGTTGATGCTCAAGATGTATCTGTGCAAGAGATTAGTACAGACCAAGCCTATTATCGCACAGGCAGTTGGTATCTGTCGGCAGGGTTAGGATTTTCCGCTGGTGGTGGTGACGATTCACGTTTTCAACGGATCCTTGACGACGCTATGTTGCCTGCATCTATTTTAGATTTTGATGACGATCGTGGTGGCTGGGCAGTGGGTTTAGGTTGGCAGCCTTGGCGTTATTTTGCGGTAGAAATAGAGTACCTTGATCTGACTGACGCTGAGGTTCGGATCGGTGCAGATAATGTTAATATTGCCGCTGCACAACGTGCGGTGCAAGGTTTTGTACCACTACCTTCAGAAGGCTATAGCGCTCGATTTATAGGTATTATGCCTTTAGAAAATCAGTGGCGAGCACTCGTTAAGGTTGGTCATCATCAATGGCAAGAGACAGGTAACCGAGGTGATGACGAGTCCCTCTATTTTGCACTTGCGCTTGATCGGTATTTAACAGAAAATGTTAATGTAGTTTTTTCGCTCGCTCGGTATGAAATAGATGGCGAAGCTGCCCCATATGCGAATGTGGGGATTGGGTACTATTTTGACAGCAAGTTGGAAGCAGAGGTTAGTCATAATTTAACCTATGATGTAGCAAAATTGATTCGAAAACCTCTTACAACGAAAAAAGGAGTTGTACTCTGTCAAACTCAGTGTTTACTTGTTAACTTTGCCAGCGACTCAAGCTTGATCGTGAAAATTGACAAGCAATATATGTCGAAAATTGCACATATTCTACAATCAAATCCAAAGTACAAAGCTGTAATTCAGGGGCATACAGACTCTTCCGGGAGCCATAGTTTAAATGATACTTTATCAAGAGCCCGTGCAGAAGCTGTTGCCATATTATTAAAGACGGAGTACGGCGTAGACTCAAAGCAAATTCAGATGATAGGTGTTGGTAAGACTCAGCCCATAGCATCAAATGAAACTGAGTTTGGTAAGTGGCAAAATCGAAGAGTTATGATTAATATTGAGACAGGCTCATAAGTTAGTTTGGAATATTGAAAATAATTCATTGTATTTAATTAATTAAAAGTGGTGTTTCAAGGATGAAAAAATTACTTAGTAACAAAATAGCTTTTGGTGTTTCTATCTTACTATTATATGTTGTAACTGGCTGCTCTATTGCACCAAAAAAAATGATTCAACATGAAATTAATACCATTATTGAACAAGACCGTCAAAAGCTCTACCAAGACCAAGAATTGATTGGAAAAGAATTAGGGATTGGAGATGTGATGGCTCGAGCATTACGATATAATTTGCAATATCGCACGGAACGATTAACTCAAGCAGTGATGCAAGGGCAATTTGAGTTGGCAAAATATGATATGCTTCCCACTTTGGCTGCAGAAGCAGGTTTTGTTTCTCGAAGCAATGTGAATGCTGCGAGAAGTGTCAGTATTTTTACGAATAATGAAACCTTGGAGCCATCGACATCACAAGATAAAAATCGCGAATTAGCAAAGCTAAAATTTTCTTGGAACATACTTGATTTTGGTGTCAGTTATTTTGAAGCAAAGCAAAATGCTGATAAATCAATTATTGCCAATAATGTTAGACAAAAAATGTTAAATAGTATTCTTCAGGAAACTTATTCCGCCTACTGGAATTATCTTATGGCGCAAGAGTTATCACCTAAAGTTGCTCAAGTTATTAGAGGTGCAAATACTGCTATCTTAAATATAGATCAAGGGCTGAAAGCACAATCATATAGTTCTCCAATAGACGCACTTAAGTTGAAAAAGAAATTATATCAATCAATAAAAGAGCTAGATGTAATTTCTCAACTACTTCAGCGTTCTGGGACAGTATTACGTAATTTAATTAACGTGCCATCAAAAAAAGAAATTGTACTAAAATCATTTAATAAAAAAGATGATTTTTTAATGTCATCAATTCCAAGAAAAACATTAGAACTCACCGCTTTAGCAAATTCTTTAGACCTTCAAGATAGAATATATAGTGCTCGAATTGAACAGCTAGAAACACGTAAAGCAATTGCAAGGTTATTTCCAGGTATAGAAATTAATTATAGTAATAATTATGACAGCAATAGTTTTGCGCATAACGATCACTGGGGTGATGTTGGTTTGCAAGTTTCTTTTAATTTGATGAAACTTGCAAGCACCAGCAGAACGCTTAAAAACGCTCATGTACGAAAGGCATTGGAAGAACAGAAACGTTTAGCAATAAGTATGGCTGTGGTCACTCAGTTCAACCTTGCGATGAATCAGCTTGAGGCTGCTAAACGTCAAATGGCTTATTCACAAATAATAAAAGATATTGATCATGATATTTACTTGATGACCAATCATCAGGCAAAAAGCTTCAAAAGCGTGGTTGAGAAAGTACAAACACAAGTTGCTGCATTGCAAACCCATATGGGATATAAAAGTATGCAGACCAGTGTCCGTGAAGCGAATGGAGCTGTATTTTTCACCCTTGGTTTATCCCCTATCCCAGCTCAGTATCAGCAGATGACGCTGCCTCGCCTTGCTCAAGAAATTGAGTTGAATCTTAGTCAATGGTATAGCGGAAATTTTCCAATATATCAAGAGCCAGCAGAGTCTGGAGTTCAGCTGGGGCAGAGCAGTAAGTAGTGTTGTTGAAGCTTATTGTGTTGGCGGAAGTCAAGAGGATACTATGTTTAAAAAAAATATCAAGTATTGTAAGTGCAAACTAAAAATAACATTGATAATTGTGTTGGTACATCTAGCGGGTTTTTCCCGAGGTGAAGTATCCCAAATCGAAACTGATCAACAACTACGCATAGCAAATATGAAGCTTCAAGATAAATTATCTGAAGCCTCTCATGTTAAAAAAAATACAACTCGAGGTAAAATCAATAGCAAAAATAAAGCAACTTTATCTGCAGGTATCACTGGCAAAATACTTTCTATTGCTGGTGATGTGGGGGACTATGTGCCAGAGGGTGCTGAACTTGTTGTTTTTAAGTGTGATCGATACGATGCGGTTTTAGCACATGCGCAGGCTGTATTTGCTGGTGCTCGTGCACGAAAGTTGTCCGTCAAATCTCTTCTAGAGTTCAATTCAATTGGACCTGTAGAACTAGAACTTGCACAAGCAGAATTAGACAAAGCTGAAGCTCAACGTAAGGTGAGTGTCGTTGATGTGAACAACTGCACTATTGTTGCACCGTATGATCTTGTCATTATAGAGCGATATGCCCATCCACATCAAATAAGTGCAGAGGGGGAGCCTATCCTACGAGTTTACGAACCGGATGTGCTTGAAGTTCATTGGCTAGCACCTTCTTATCAGCTGCAATCTCTGCATTCTGGTGATTCTTTTTCAGTCCATATTGAGGAATTGGAGCGCTCATTTGTTGGAGCGATTAGTCGCTTGGGCGCTGTTGTTGACCCTGTGAGTCAAACAGTAGATGTTTTCGGCGAGATTCGGCCTCAAGCGACAAGTACAAGTACAGTTGTTTTACGACCAGGAATGAGTGGTTGGGTACAACTTGAGGATAGAAAAAAATGAGTGGTCAGGTATTGATGCCGAACGTAGAACACTTACAACGACAACTCGATGGCTTTGCTAATCTTCTTGTTTTTGGTGGACGGCTACGAGAGGCAGCGACATTTGATGAGCTTGCTTTTGTTGCTGTCAATGACTTGAGATCCTTTGCACATTACCAGAGTGGTTATTTTTGGAGCCATGATTTAGTTCGGGTATCCCGTCCTCAGGTTCGAGCTGCCAGTGATGTTGTAACCCTTGATCGAGCCAGTGATAAAATGCAGTGGATCGATAGATTGAGCCGGCTTTTATACGATGAGACATTACGATTAGTTTCTCAGGAGGCTTTGGACTCAAATTCATTAGAGGCTCATGTATTGTCTGATAAAGTACAGGTGTTTCAGCGAACAAATTTTGATATTAGGCCTTGTTTCAAGAATAATAGCTCGAAATTAAAGAGAAAGAAAGAAAGTATTGATCAATCAACTTTGCAAAAGTTGATTGATCAATGGTCTGAGTATGAACCTGAATCTTTGGTATGGATTCCATGCTTTGTAAAACAAGAGAGGCATGTTACTAAGCTAACACTTGTTGGTGGTATTTTGCTCTTTAGAAGAAATAAAATTCAGCTAAATGAAACTCTTATTTTGAGCGAAGCGCAAAAAATACTAACTCATGAGATGAGTGCTTTTGCTCGTCCAAGTACGTTACATCAATTCACGAACTGTACGAATCAACGACGAGTAATACTTTGGATTTTTTGCTGTCTTGTTTTGACCGCAACTTTATTGTTTGTCCCTGTTCATCTTTCAGTACTAGCGCCTGCAAAAGTAGTCCCACAGCGAGCTCAAATTGTACGCGCTGGTATGGATGGTGTCATCGAAAATCTGCGAGTAAAACCAAATGCTTGGGTGGAAAAAGATCAGATTCTTCTGACGTTAGATGGCAGCCAGCTTAGAACACGTTGGCAAATTGCTCAACAAAGTTTGGGTATTGTTGTCGAAGAGCTTTCTCAAGCTCGTCAGGCATCATTTAATGATATTAAATCCAAAAATTTGCTGCCTTTGCTTCAATTAAAAGTTGAAAAACAAGCATTAGAAGTAGCTTATCTAGAGTCTTCGCTACAACGCACCGAAATGACTGCAAGCCAAGCGGGTGTAGCAATTTTAGAGCAGCCAGATGAAATGATTGGCCAGTCAGTTTACATTGGTCAGCGTCTCATGCAAGTTGCTGATCCTTCAATTATGCAGCTACAAATACAGCTTGCGGTTGCAGATGATACAGATTTTATAATAGGGGATGCGGTGCATTTTTTTGCAGCTGCGGCACCGATGAATTATATCCGGGCAACTATTTCATCAATTGATTCCCAAGCGCAAATGATTGAAGGGCAATTTTCTTTCAGGATCATGGCAGTATTGGCCGAAGACACAGATTTACTTCGGATAGGACAGCGCGGTACAGCAAAATTGATTGGCAAAAGAGTATCGCTTGGGTATTATCTGTTTCGTCGCCCATTTGCTTCTTTTCGTCAGTGGATTGGTCTATAGGTTGTGGATATGTCTGTTCAAACATTTGAATGTGTAGCATTGAGAGACGATGTAGTGCTGCAACTGGATGAAACTTGTTTATCTGGAAAAAAGCAATGGATTTTATATGATGCAAAGTGTTCGCATTATTATCGTCTACCTCAATCAGAGATGGAGCTTTTGCGCCTCCTGAGTCAAGGTGGAATCGCACTTGAACAAGCAAGAGCTTCGAGGCAAGCAGAGATAGATGAACTACTGAATTTTTTACAAGCTAATTGTTTATTGAAAACGACGATGGAGTCTCAGCGGGCATATTTATGGCAGCACTGGCGATTCAAGAAAAAGCAGCACTGGCAGTCTTGGTTTAATCCAAATCGATATTTGTTTTTTAAACTATCGTTTACTGTGCCTGCTGGATTTTTTGAATCAATCTTGCCTGTTGTTCGGTTTATGTTTAGTCGAGCCTTTATGATAGTGTTCGCACTTGGGACTTTGCTTGGTCTTTTATTAAGTGTACGGCAAATTGAATCACTTGCACCTGCTTTAGCACATGCCTTGACCCCACAAGGATTATTTCTCTTTTTTTTTGCCTTAGTCCTTGTTAAAATAGTACATGAATGTGGTCATGCACTGGTCGCAACGTATTTTGGTTGCAAGGTCACGAAAATGGGCGCTGCGCTCATGGTTTTTTGGCCAATACTTTTTACAGATACCAGTCATGCTTGGTTACATGCCTCTCGCCGAGAACGACTCTGGATTTCTGCCGCAGGTATTATTGTCGAGTTAATAACCGCAAGTATTTGCCTTCTTCTATGGCATATTCTTCCGCCTGGAGCGGTGAGAAGTGTTTGTTTGTTATTGGCAACAACTACGTGGGTACTTAGCCTCTTCGTCAATGCAAACCCATTGATGCGATTTGATGGCTATTATTTTTTAATGGATGCATTAAAAATTGATAACTTACAGCAACGGGCATTTGAAGTAGGCAGGTTGCAGTTACGTTGTTGGTTGTTTGGTTTTAAAGAAAGTCTACCGAAACAACATAAAAAAGCTTTATTAATATATTGTTACTCAGCTTGGCTATATCGCATAGGCATTGTTTTAGTTATTGGTATTTTACTTTATTCATTTCTTTTTAAATTATTAGGCATTTTTTTTATTATTAGTTATGTTTGTATTTCTCTTATAAAGCCAATGTATCAAGAATTTGCTATTTGCTATGATCGAAGATCAGACATTCGCTGGCGACCAAATGGATTGATGACCTTGTCGCTCTGGATAGGTGCTGTATTTCTTTTGCTAACACCTCATTCTAGAGTTATTCGTGCGCCGGCATACCAGCAAGCAGTGTTAGAAACCCGAATTTATTCGTCTTCAAGTGGGAAGGTGTTGACTATGCCTACTATGAATCAGCAGGTTTCAGCTCAGGAGTTAGTATTTCAGTTAACGCAGCCTGATTTACAGCATGCTCTTCAGATAACGAGTTATGAAATTAAAGCTTTAGAGTGGCAGCAAAATATGCATAGCGTGGGTTTTGGAGAATCGCTCAGTGGCATTAGTCGTGATCTTGCCAATGCCATGAATAAACAGGCTGCTCTGCAGGAAGAATTAAGTCATAAGGATTTTCAAATTTTATTTGATGGTCAGTTTGTCATGATTAACCCAGAAATAAAGGCTGGTGATTGGGTGCAGAAGGGAACTTTTATTGGGGTAGTACGTGGCGTGGATACTGGGCAAATAGTTGCTTATATTGATGAGCAACACCTTGAGCGTGTAGTACTGAATGCACAAGCATCGTTTTATACAAAAAATGGTGTCAAGCAAATCGCACATTTAGCAATGATCGATGTGGCACCAGTAGAATCATTATCTCTACCTTACGTTGCCTCAACTTTTGGTGGAGAGGTTCCGGTTTATACAGGTTTGTCTGAGGGGCAATGGATTCCAACTCGGGCTTTTTATCGCGCAATTTTTGATACTGAGACACCTGCACCAACACGTGTTCAAGCTGGTAGTGTGACTATTTCAGCAGCGCCTGTATCTGTGTTCCAACAATTATATCGTAATATTGTAGGAGTTTGGCGACGAGAATCAGGATTTTAAGTGAGTTAAATTCTAAATTGTTCACCAAGATATACTCGGCGAACATTTTCATCAGCAAGGACTTCTGCTGGGCTGCCTTGGGCGAGCACCGTGCCTTCGCTGACGATATACGCTTTTTCGCAGATATCGAGAGTTTCCCTTACGTTGTGATCTGTGATGAGCACACCTAAGCCTCTGTCTTTGAGTTGATTTATAATGCCTTTGATGTCGTTCACTGAAATAGGATCGACTCCAGCAAAAGGTTCATCTAAGAGTATAAACTGGGGGTCGCTGGCAAGTGCTCGTGCAATTTCAACACGGCGTCGTTCTCCACCTGATAAGCTCATGCCCTTACTATTGCGAATATGCCCAATATGAAAGTCGGCAATAAGTCCTTCGAGCTTTTCTTGTTGTTGGTGTTGATTGAGATCTGAGCGAGTTTGCAATATTGATAAAATATTATCTGATACTGTCAGTTTTCGAAAAATTGATGGCTCTTGTGGAAGATAGCCTATGCCAGCTTTTGCTCTACCGTGCATTGGTAAATGTGAAATATCTTGTTCATCTACAGATACATTGCCAGCATCTTGGGGCACAATGCCGACAATCATGTAGAAACAAGTTGTTTTACCAGCGCCATTAGGCCCTAATAAACCAACAACTTGATTGCTTTCAACTTCAAGAGAAACATCTTTAATAATTCGACGTTTTTTATATGCTTTTGCGAGGTGTCGTGCAGACAAGAGGGCCATTGTATTAATCTCTTTGTGAATGGAAGGGGAGGTTGTCAATTAAGGTGTGTCCTGAGGCTCTATTTCAGCGCGAGGTTGGCGAACTGGTAATACTATTTTAACACGTTGCTTTTTTTCTTCTGGAGAAGCGGACGTATTTGAGCGAGCTATAATTTTTCGATTCTCTATTTGATAGACGATTGAGTGCCCTTCAAATAGAGTATCACCTTGTTGTATTTTTGCATTTCCTTGAAGCTCAATTGATCTGGATTCAAGCTGGTAAGTCAGGCGATCTGCATGAGCTTTAATTGGTTCTGCATGGTTTATTTTTATTGTATCTTTATGTCTTTGATTGCTGGTATTTTGTGAGTATCGAGCAGGTTTACCTTCGGCAATGATTTTGTTAACCCCTTGATCGGATCGAAAAATTTGGAGTTGATCACACTGAATTAATAAACTGCCTTGTTGTAGTTCGACCTCGCCGCTATATCGTGCCCAGCCATTGGGCTCATCTATTTCTGCTTCTGTAGCAGAAATAGAAAGCGTTTGGTATGTGTCTGGTTGAGCCGTAAGTGCATATGTGCTTAAGCAGAGTAAAAAGTATGTAACAGTTTTATGAATGGTTTTACTTTGTATGGATCCCTTTTGGATTTTAGGCAGTAAAGTGTTTTTGATTTTTTTTGAAAGTTTCATTTTGATATGTCCTTTTGAGGATGGTAAATAGCTTGAACACCTTTATTTACAAGGACTGTGCCGCTTTTTAAAGAAGTTTTGAAGCGACCAGCAGTCAGCTGTCCCCCTTGGAAGTCCATCTTGATATCAGTAGATGTTTGCAGTGTCTCGTTGGTGATGTCTATGGTCATTTGATCTGAGTCCATTGACATTGCAGCTTGAGAAAGTGCTGTTAAATGTACATTATCTTGAAGCTGTATTGTTTCAGTTGTTTGTGTGTTTGGGCTGTTTTCTGATGCTAGGGATTGGGCTGTGGCTGTGGCTGTCTCTGAGGTCATAAGCCAAATTTTTTTATTTTTATCAATGAATTGCATGACTGGTTTTTGGAAAACAGTTTTCTTTATATCTGTATAGTGAGAGAGCGTTTTACTTTGAATATCTAAGCGAAGTAGCCCTATAGTTTTGGGTTGAGTGGCTTCAGTGGAAGAAATTTCAGGTTGGAAGTCTAAATAGCGTGCATTTGTAACGAGAAAATCAGGCGCTTCTTTTCTTGGGTTTAATTGAATGCCTCGTTGCTGGCTTGTCTCTAGCCAATTAAGCATTGTCAGCCCATAGGCTGCCAAGCAAATAGCAATAACCGCAGTCATAGTACGAGTATTCACTGTGAACTTCGTCGTGAACAATTGTTTTGGATTATCCATATCTTGAAGGTTCATGGTTAGCCTAGCCCAGCATGGAGAACGTTTAACATATTAAAAGCGCCTATTGGCCGTTTCTGAGCATCTAATACAAATAAACCATTGATATTATTATCCTGCATAAATTTCACAGCAGTTGCAGCTAAAGCGCCAGCTTGAATTGCCTTAGGATTTACTGTCATATGATCTTCCACTTTTTCATCTTGAATTCGTATATTTTTAAGAAGAGTTCTTCGAAGATCGCCATCTGTATAAATACCCACAAGCTTCCCTTGTTGATTGATAATTGCAGCCATGCCAAGTGCTTTACGTGTCATTTCTTCTAGCGTCTGGTCTAGTGTAGCGCCAATGGTAACCTGGGGCATTTTATCACCAGTTTGCATCAAATCTTCAACTCGAGTGAGTAATGTTTTTCCAAGTTTGCCACCAGGGTGCGAAAGTGCAAAGTCTTCAGCAGTAAAGCCTCGTGCTTCCAGAAGTGCAACAACGAGGGCATCGCCCATAATAAGAGTAGCTGTAGTACTCGATGTGGGGGCAAGATCAAGTGGACAGGCTTCTTTTTCAACGCTGGTGTCAAGGGTGGTTTGGGCATGTTGAGCTAATGGGGATTGTGTGTTACCTGTCATGGCAATAATTCGAATACCTTGTCGCTTCAGGGTCGGGAGAATTTGTATAATTTCAGTATTACTGCCTGAATTTGAAATAGCGATGACCAGATCCTGATGGCTCATCATCCCTAGATCACCGTGAATTGCTTCTCCTGGATGAACAAAAAAAGCTGGTGTTCCAGTACTTGCAAGGCTAGCAGCGATCTTTTTGCCAATATGGCCAGATTTACCCATGCCGGTGATGATGACTTTACCTTGTGTTTCCAGCACCATAAGGCAGGCTTTTTCAAAAGAATGGTCTAATCGGCTTGGAAGAGTCTTAATGGCTTCTAGCTCAATCTCAATGGCTTTTTGACCTGATGCTATAAATTGATATGTGGTCACAGTTGATCTCCAGTTTGGTTCACTATGGATTCATTGCAGCTCATGTATTCTAGAGGCATAGCGTGTCAATAATAAGTCTCTCTGAGACATACTATAAAAAATGCTGTATGAATATTTATGGAACAGCAATTTGTTCTTGCCTGTTGCAGT
Source organism: Herpochondria borealis (assembly GCA_032274145.1). Taxonomy (NCBI): domain Eukaryota; phylum Rhodophyta; class Florideophyceae; order Ceramiales; family Ceramiaceae; genus Herpochondria; species Herpochondria borealis. The sequence continues at coordinate 45,675 of JAVCKV010037604.1, read as the reverse complement.
CGAAGGCTAAAATCGTGTAGTTTAGCGTACAAGCTTGAATGGATCAGTCTCTGTTTCATCTTGCTATTTTACAATACTCAATAAGGAGTTGGTCAATGGGCGTAAATAAAATCAAAGGGTTATCCTTTTTAGTTGTTTTTTTAATCAGCTTTTTCGGTTCTTTTGCGAGTGCCTCAAGTATAACAACACAGCCAGAAGCGCCAAAATCAGCTGTTATGGTTAAAAATAATCCAGATGTAGCGCCTGATGAGCTTGTTTCAAAAGCAACGGATGCGTTGCTACATCGTATAAATACAGCTTCAGCTCAAGACAAGGCGCTTGGTCTCGAATTTTATGAGCATCTTGTGAGCGAAACTGTTGGGCCATTTGTTGACTTTGAAACTATTGCTTTTCGGGTCATGGGCCGATCAGTGTACGATCAGGCAAGTGCAGATCAACGAGTGGCATTTGTGGAAGCATTTAAACGAAGCCTTATTTCAACTTATGCCAAAGGTATTTCTACTTATGATAATCAAACGATTTCAGTAAGCCCTTATGAGGGTGTGAAAACAAAAAATGGTGTATCACGCGCTCGTGTAGAATTACAAATACAACCAAAGGGTGATAAGCCATTTCCTATTATTTACTCAATGTTTAAAGATGATACTCGTGGTTGGATGCTTGAAAATATGCATCTTGACAGCGTTAATGTTGGTTCAACCTTTAGAAGCCAATTTAAGCAAGGGATGAAAGATGCAGGTAACAATCTGGATAAGGTAACTCAGTCTTGGGGGGGAGGTTCATGACCCTCACCAGTGAGTTAATTCAGAAAAAAATTCAAGCAGGGATTCCTCATGCTACTGAAGTCCGTGTTGGTTTTGATGGGAGTAAATCTCATATTATTGTTGTATTTGATGGCTTTAAGGCAATGCGAAGACTCCAGAAGCAACAGCTTGTGTATAGTCTTTTAACCGAAGAAATTTCAAATGGTAGTATACATGCAGTCACCATGGAAACTTTGACTTCAGAAGAATGGGATCAAGTGAAGCATTTTCGATCATGATTTTGCGGATATAAAGTACGCTTGCTCGCGTTTAATTTTTTGTTATTGCATTATTCAAGGTATCTTGTGGAAAAATTTATTATTCATGGCGGAACACCGCTTCACGGTCAAGTTCGAGTGTCCGGTGCAAAAAATTCAGTATTACCAATTTTAGCGGCAGGCTTACTCGGTACTGAGCCTTTGTGTGTCCAAAATGTACCACGTTTGGTTGATGTTGTGACCATGTTTAAATTGCTTGATAGTATTGGTGCTACAGTTCGAGTTGGTGTTGAAAACGAACAAAAAAAATGTCATTTTGATGATGCAATAGACCCACTCAAAAGCGAAAATAGCTTAGATCGATTAATTCAACTTGTTTGTGCTTTAGAGCAAAATGAGCCCTTATGTCTCAGTATTGATGCTTCAATATTGCACGAGCGTCAACAGAGTTTGGTGGCGCCATATGAACTTGTTAAAACCATGCGAGCTTCTATTTTAGTGCTTGGCCCTTTGCTTGCCCGATTTGGTGAAGCAAAAGTATCTTTGCCTGGTGGTTGTGCCATTGGGAGTCGGCCAGTTGATCTGCACATTAAAGCACTCCAGCAAATGGGTGCTGACATTACCATTCGTGATGGGTATATTCATGCAAAGGCACCTCATGGATTAAAGGGAGCTAATGTTTGCTTTGATCAAGTCACGGTCACTGGCACAGAAAATATTCTTATGGCGGCAACGTTGGCGCAAGGTGAAACTGTGATTCAAAATGCTGCACGAGAGCCAGAGATTGTGGATTTAGTTGAGTGTTTAAAAGCAATGGGTTCTGAAATTGAGGGCGGTGGAACATCTGTTATTCGAGTGCAAGGTCGAGAACAATTGACTGGTACTCGACACTCTGTCATTGCTGATCGAATTGAAGCCGGCACATTCTTATGTGCCGCCGCCGCTACTCGTGGTTCGATTACTTTACATGCGGTTGACTCAAAAAGTTTGGATGTGGTATTGCTAAAGTTGAAAGAAACTGGTGCTGAGATTCAAGTAAAGCCCCATCAAATTCATTTGAATATGCATGGCAAACGACCAAAAGCTGTTGATATAATAACTGCACCTCATCCTGGGTTTCCGACTGATATGCAAGCGCAGTTTATGGCAATGAATGCAGTTGCCGAAGGGAACTCGACCATCTCTGAGCGAATTTTTGAGAATCGGTTTATGCATGCAACTGAGCTGTGTCGTCTTGGTGCAAAGATTAAGATAGATGGTTCTACTGCTCATATAGAAGGCGTGGAGACGTTAATGGCTGCGCCTATTATGGCTACAGATTTACGTGCTTCTGCGAGTTTAGTCATTGGTGCACTTGCAGCGCAAGGCAAAACAGAAATCCATCGAATCTACCATATAGATCGAGGCTATGAACACATAGAATCAAAAGTTCGCTTGCTCGGTGGTCGAATTGAACGTGTTCAAGCCCAGCGTTAACAAATCATTCTTTATAAAATAATTGAGGTCGACCATGTTTCGTTTTGCACTTTCAAAAGGGCGAATTTTAGAAGATACATTGCCTTTATTGGCAAAGCTTGGCATCACACTTGATGAGGATCCACAGAAAACCAGAAAACTCATTATTCCAGCACGAATGCCTGCAAATGCTCAGTTTGGTCTTGAGGCTACCGAGTTTGAGATGTTTGTCTTGCGTGCTACAGATGTGCCAACATTTGTGCAACATGGTACAGCAGATTTTGGGTTTGTTGGTAAAGATGTCTTGCTTGAGCACAGTGCTGAGGGGATTTATGAGCTTTTAGATTTACAAATAGCAAAATGTAAATTAATGGTCGCAGAAGTGGAAAGTGCAGAGCCACGTCACTTTGCTCAACCATTAAAAGTTGCAACAAAATTTGTAAATATTGCTCAAGATTATTATGCTTCGAAAGGAGAACAGATTAAACTTATTAAGTTGTACGGATCGATGGAGCTTGCTCCTCTTGTTGGCTTGGCGGATAAAATTGTTGATCTTGTTGATACTGGTAATACTTTGAAGGCAAATGGGCTCAAAGCCACTGAGTGGATTGCTGATATTTCCACGCGACTCATTGTAAATGGGGCAACTTATCGCCGAGAACATGAACAAGTCATGGCTTTGATGACTGGTATTCGAAGTATGCTCAATAAGGATTTATTATGATTCGTCAGCTGGATATCAACAGTACGACTTATACACAAGATTTAGCAAGCTTAGCGGCCGCAGATCCTGTGGCACAAATTGATGTGCAAAATAAAGTGAGTGTAATATTAGAAGAGGTTAAAACAAAAGGCGATACTGCGCTGTTGCATTATGCTCAAACATATGATGGTGTTACAGCAACACAAGCTTCAGGCTTGGAAGTACCTCAATCAGCGATGAAGCAAGCTGTCGCTCGCCTCGATCCTCACATGAAGGTTGCGTTTGAGGCCGCAGCTCAGCGAATTCGAACGTATCATGAGCATCAGCAATCTGGGGCTTTAAAAGCAGATTATCAATTTTTTGATGAATACAATAATCAATTTTGGCAAAAAACCATGCCAATGGATCGAGTTGGTATTTATGTGCCAGGTGGTAAAGCTTTTTATCCCTCAAGTGTTCTCATGAACGCTATCCCGGCGAAGGTTGCAGGTGTGAAGCAAGTGTGTATGGCTGTCCCTATTGGGTACTCTGGTCAGTTATCAAAAGTTGTACTTGCCGCAGCCGCTCTTGCCGGTGTTGATCGTGTGTTTACAATGGGGGGGGCGCAAGCGATTGGCGCGTTTGCTTATGGTACCGAGACAATTCCAGCAGTTGATAAAATAGTTGGACCAGGCAACACATTTGTTGCTCTTGCTAAGCGAGCTGTTTTTGGTCAAGTTGGTATTGATATGATTGCAGGGCCAAGTGAAGTTTTGATCTTAGCTGATGAATCTCTTGCGGTAGATGCTGCTATTTTAGATATGTTTTCTCAGGCGGAACATGATGAATTGGCTCAATCTATTTTGGTGAGTACATCACGACACTACTTAGATGCAATTGTAAAACGAATGCCTGAGCTGCTTCAGAATCAGCCACGAAAAGAGATTATTCAGGCATCTCTTGAGAAGCGTGGTGCATTGATTTTTGTGAACACTTGGGATCAAGCTATTCATTTTGCAAATTCTATGGCGCCAGAGCATTTGGAAGTAGTATTTGCAGAAGCAGATCAATACCTTGATCAAATCCAGCATGCTGGAGCTGTGTTTGTTGGTCCGCATACAACAGAATCTTTTGGAGATTACTGTTCAGGCACTAATCACGTGCTCCCAACGTCTGGTGCGGCACGATTTTCTTCACCTTTAGGGGTTCATGACTTTCAGAAAAGAACATCCTTTACTCGGTGTTCATTGGAAGGTGCGCGAGCATTAGCACCTATTGCTGCGACTATGGCAAGAGCTGAGCATTTAGAAGCTCATGCTCTTGCGGCAGAGTCTCGATTGTGAGTGTCCCAGTGATACTTCTGTTATTGATGGGGTGCCCTTAAATGTATACGTGTTATCCGCTCGTATTCTGTGGGCGCTCGGCAACTTCTACTTGCAGGGTAAGCGGTTGTCCATCTCGTAAAATATATATGCTTACCATTGAGCCAGGTGGTTGTGCTGCAACTGCTTTAAGTGCTTGATGTTGGTTGCCAACAATTTGATTCCCAACCTTGACAATGATGTCACCTTCTTTAAAGCCAGCTTGGCTTGCAGGGGTGTGTGGTGCAATTGCTTTTACAAGGATGCCTGTATTTGGTGGAAGTTTAAGTAATTCTGCTGTTTTTAGGTCGATTGATTCAGGGAGAATGCCAAGCCAGCCTCTTTTCACACGGCCATCTTCTATAAGAGCCTCCATTACACTGAGCGCTAAGTGAGCAGGTATTGCAAAGCCAATACCTTGAGATCCTCCAGATTCCGTTAAAATAGCAGTACTTATCCCAATAATCTCTCCTTGTGTATTAATAAGAGCGCCGCCGCTACTTCCACGGTTAATAGCAGCATCAGTTTGGATGAAGTCCTCGAAAGTGCTGAGATTTAAGCCAGATCGACCAACAGCAGAGACAATCCCCATAGACACGGCCTGGCCTAATCCATATGGATAGCCAATAGCAAGCACAAGATCACCGGTTTTTGTTTTTTGTTCATGAGCAATGGTAATTGCAGGTAGGTTTTTGGCGTCAATTTTTAAAACTGCAAGATCTGTATCTGGATCATGACCTAAAACCTCAGCAGGTAAGTCCCGACCATCATGTAACACAGCTCGTATGGTGTATGCATGTTCAATGACATGGTTATTGGTAATGAGAAAGCCAGATTGGTCTAAAATGACACCGCTACCAAGACTTACAGCTTTAGTTTCTTCTTTATTAAAAGAGTTCAAACCAGAAGAACCTGGTAAATTTTCTAGTTTATTTTTATCAAGAGATCCGTGAGTTGAGTAGAAATTAACAACTGCAGGGGCTGCTTTTTGGATTGCATTTGCAAAACTGACGGGGTGTTGGTTTAAAGGCAATGATGCAGAATGTATTTGTGGGGCTGGTTTTTGAACAACTTGCCATGTCATAATTGATGCTATAGTAGCACCGAGAAGGGCTGACACGAGCCATGGCAAGTTTTTTTGCATAGAAGAGAGCCTTTCTTTATAAGGGTTTGCACTAAGAAGTGCTTGTATGTGCGATAGTATACCTGAGTTCAGGTAAAACTTCGTCACCATTCTATTTGAGATTGAACTTTTTCAAAGTTATAAGGGGTTACAATATGAGTAAAGCTCTTGATCTTTCTTTTTTTATTTCAAGTCTCAACCAAGAGCTTAGGCCTGATTTGTTTCGAGACTATGCACCAAATGGGTTGCAAGTTGAGGGTCGGAGGGACATTCGTAAAATTGTGACAGGCGTTACCGCCTCTGAAGCATTGATTGATGCCGCCATTGAAGAAGAAGCTGATGCAATAGTAGTCCATCACGGGTATTTTTGGAAAAGTGAAGATCCGGTATTGCAGGGGCATAAAGCGAGAAGAATTAAAAAGTTACTACAAAATGATATAAGCTTAATTGCATATCACTTACCTTTAGATGCTCATTGGTTACTTGGTAATAATTGGCAACTTGCAATGCGATTAGGCTTGAGCGACATAGGCATTATCAAGCATAAAGAAAAACAAGCATTGGAAAAAAATAATACCCAGCTGGTTTTTACTGGTACATCAGCATTTGATTGTTTGGCAGATTTAGGTCAACAGCTTCAGCAGGTGCTGCATCGTCAGCCACTTTTGATTGAGGGAGACCCCTGTCGTACAATTCAGCAGGTTGCTTTGTGTACTGGTGGAGCACAAGGCTCGTTCTTGGAAGCAGTTGCAGCAGGTGCCGATGCCTTTATCACTGGAGAAGTTTCTGAAAAAAACTATCATGAAGCAAAAGAAACAGGTGTACACTTTGTGGCAGCAGGGCATCACGCCACTGAAAGATACGGAGTGCAAGCACTCGGTGCTTGGCTTGAGTCACAATTAGGTGTGAAAGCACCCTATATTGAGATAGATAATCCAGTATAATCTGTCTCTGATATCTGTATAGAATTCGTTTGAAGGGATATACAGAGTCGCCAACGACATAACACACTTAAATTTTAAATATGCTGGGTATATAAGTCGTTATTTCACAAAAAGTGACTGAACGCTAAAACAGTGACCTAAAGTAGTAACCTTAAAGTAGTAACTCTGCTTGACGGTTTGGCTTAACGTGAAAGAGTATGGCGAAATATGGAACAGCTCGCTATGGGTGTAAAACTAGAAAAAGAAAAATTTGATGAGCCTCAGCAAACAATGGCTTTGGTTATTTGGTATTTAGATTTTACTGGCGATGTGAAGCGTTGGCCTCATATTGCTGAAACATTTTGCTTACATGCTCATAGGCCACATTATGTTGGCAGAAGTGTTGCTCAAGATGAATGCCTTTTGCCTAATTCTAGAGTCAGTCGACGGCATGCTAAGCTCGAGGTGGTAGAACAAGGTGTGGAGCTAACAGATTTAGGCTCCACAAATGGTACCTTTGTCAATGGCGTTCGTGTTAAGGAGCCAACAGTACTCTGTATCGATGATCGAGTACTATTTGAGCGTATTCCATTTCGTGTGCGGCGTAGTTTAAATTTGCCTGAACAGCCTTTTGATGAGTTGAGTGACGAGCACGAGCAGCCCGCAGGATTTGCTCGTAGACGACTTCTTGAAGCCCGTCGGCAAAGGCTAGCAAGTGAAGGGAAGCTATTAAATGAGGATTCTCCAGCTCATACTGCCGAGAATATTAGGCATTCTAAACTGCAAAGTCGATATGTAGCGTGCAAGCCTGTGATGATTGGAAGCGCTCTTGCCGTCATGGTGGCGAGCGTTATTATTTACTTACTTTAGTAAGTGATAGATTGCCATCATATTGTGCGCAGCTTTTCAATTTTACAAGGTACAACAGAGATATCACTAAGGGAATTGCATGTTAGAACTGAATCCTAGTATGATAGTACTATTCTGTTGTATCGTATGTGCGCTTAGTTTTTGTATTGGTTTTTTACTCGCGACGCGTCGTCAACATCAACAACTAGACTGTGTAAAATCTCAACGTGCAGAGCAGGTGACCTTAGCCCAAACAATGAAGGTTCAATTGCATCAACAGCTTTTGCGAAATAATGAACTTCAGTCACAATCACACACTTGGTCAGATAAAAATGACCAAATACAGCAGCAGCTTTTGATACTTTCACAAGAGCATGCCCACCTTCAAGCTACTTTATCTGAGCGCGATCAAAGTTATCAAGCGCAGATAAAGCACTTTGAACAGCAGAAAAAAGCATTGTCAGATGAATTTAAAGTACTTGCAAATGATATTCTTGAAACAAAAAGTAAATCAATGCAAGACCAAACAAAAATCAGTGTTTCATCTCTTATGACGCCTTTTCAAAACAGTATTGAAGCATTTAAAAAAGAAATTCATGATATTCATCATAGAGAAACTACTCAGCAAGGCGAGCTTCGCAAAGAGTTATATAGTTTAAAGTTGCTTAATGAAAAAATGACGCTTGAAGCTCATGAGCTGTCGACTGCTTTGAATGGTCAGAAAAAGCTGCAAGGTAATTGGGGAGAGCTTATTCTAGAGAATGTGCTTGACAGATCAGGTTTAGTGCTTGGAACAGATTATGATCGAGAGGTTTCATTTACGACAGAAGAAGGTCGGCAAAGGCCAGATGTTGTCGTGTATTTACCGCAAAGTAAACATCTGGTGATTGATGCAAAAGTGTCGCTGAATGCATATACACGTTACGTCAATGCTGAAGAAGAGGCAACTCGCGTTTTGGCAATTAAAGAGCATGTTAAAGCTGTTGGTGATCGAATCGATGAATTAGCCGTTCGAGATTATTATAAATTACCTGGCCTGAACTCCCCTGAGATTGTTTTCATGTTTATTCCAATTGAATCAGCATTTGTCGAAGCATTGAAAGCAGATGAAACACTTTTTACTCGGGCCATTGAAAAAAATATATTGGTTGCAACGCCCACAACATTACTCACAAGTTTGAATATTGTACGACAACTTTGGCGTTATGAAGACCAAAATAAGCATACTGCGGCGCTCGCGGGCAAGGCAGAGCAAGTATTTAAAAAATTGAATAGCTTTCTTGTCAGTTTTATGAAAGTGAAGCAATCTCTTGGCAAGGCAACAGAAGCATATGAACAAGCCGAAGGGCAGCTTTTAAGTGGCAAAGGTAACTTGGTCAAGCAGGTCAGCAGTTTTCGAAAGCTAGCTCCTGCAATAAAGCAAGAGCTACCAAGTTATTTTACTGAAAAAGCCGATCTAGAAATTGAATTAGTTGATAGCAAATAGAATGATGCAACGTATTTCTCAACATTAGCACACTTTCACATTAGTCTTAAATGCAATAGACTAGGGCACGAGCACTGTGAGTTGCTCCATGTAAGCCGTAGGTTAAGTGGAGCCCGCTCAGTTTTATATCAATTATTAAAAGGAAGCTATCCATGGCCATTCAATTACCTGCACTGCCTTATGCAAAAGACGCTCTTGCACCACATATTTCAGCTGAAACTCTAGAGTTTCATCATGGCAAACATCACAACGCCTATGTTACAAAGCTCAATGCTGCTATAGAAGGCACTGAGCTTGCAGATAAAGACCTTGAATACATTGTGAATAATTCCAAAGGTGGTGTTTTTAATAATGCAGCTCAAGTGTGGAATCATAATTTTTATTGGTTATGTTTGACGCCACAAGCGACTGCACCAAGCGATGCTCTGACTGCTCAGCTTATACAGGCTTTTGGAAGTGTTGAAGCATTTAAAACAGCTTTTACAGAAGCAGCATTGACTAATTTTGGTTCAGGTTGGACATGGCTTGTACAAAATTCAGACAAGTCACTGGCAATTGTGAATACAAGCAATGCAGAAACTCCAATGACTCAAGGCCATACAGCTTTATTGACGTGTGATGTTTGGGAGCATGCCTATTATGTTGATTATCGAAATGCTCGTCCAGAATATGTGAAAAGCTTTTGGAATGTAGTAAATTGGGCACACGTAGAATCACAATTGAAAGCGTAGTCTTTTGATGGCTTGCTAAGCCTATGAGCTTATTTAAAAAAAAAGTGCGTTTACGCGCTTTTTTTTTAAATAAAATTGCCTAGCCTATTTAACTTTGTTGTAAAATTCTGTTTAATAGAGTGCCGGCTGGCACTTTAGTCGCTTTTGATTGCTTTTCCAAAAATAGTGTCCCAGTTGATGGGTGGGGCGATAAAGCTTAGAGATTATTTCAATTGAAGTATTGGTATTATTCATGAATTCTGGAGTCTATAGACATGGCGCTTTTGGTACAAAAGTATGGTGGTACTTCTGTCGGTACACCAGAAAGGATTGCAGCAGTTGCTCAGCGAATTCATCAATCAGTTAAACGAGGTAATCGATTGGTGATTGTAGTATCTGCGATGTCTGGTGAGACAAATCGCTTAGTTGATCTTAGCACTCAATTTGGATCGATGATCAATGAAAACCATCGGGATCTTTTACTCTCGACAGGAGAGCAAGTGACTGTAGGTTTATTGTGCATAGCGCTTGAAAATATTGGCGTCGAGGCGATAGGTTTCCTTGGTTGGCAGGTTCCCATATTGACTGATGATGCTCATAGTAAAGCGAGAATTAAAAATATTTCAAGCGCAGCTTTGGAAGCAGCTTTAGATCAAAATAAAGTATGTGTGATTGCTGGATTTCAAGGTGTCACAGCAGATCAAAAAGTGTCGACACTTGGTCGAGGTGGGTCTGATACATCTGCTGTTGCACTTGCAGCAGTACTCAATGCAGATGAATGCCAAATTTATACCGATGTTGATGGTGTTTATACCACGGATCCTCGAGTAGAGCCTAGGGCTCGTAAATTAAGCTCAATTACTTTTGAAGAAATGCTTGAAATGGCAAGTTTAGGCTCTAAAGTTTTACAAATACGTTCAGTGGAGTTTGCTGGGAAATATAAAGTACCATTAAGGGTTCTATCAAGTTTTGCAGAAGGTGAAGGTACTTTGATTACTTTGGACAATGAAGAGGTGACATCTATGGAACAGCCACTAGTCTCTGGCATTGCTTTTAACCGCGATGAGGCAAAAGTGACTATTCGCGGAGTGCCTGATATTCCAGGTGCAGCATACGCAATTTTAGGGCCTATTGGTGAAGCTAATATAGATGTTGATATGATTATTCAAAACATTGCCCTAGATAAAACCACTGATTTTACTTTTACAGTGCATAGAAATGAATTTGATAAAACAATGGCTATTTTACAAGATCGCTGTGACACTTTAAATGCCCGAGGTGTTGATGGAACTTGTGATATCTGTAAGGTCTCTATCGTAGGTGTTGGTATGCGCTCACATGCAGGTGTTGCAAGTACGATGTTCAAAGCTTTATCTGATCATGGCATTAATATTCAGTTGATTTCTACATCTGAAATTAAAACGTCAGTGGTCATCAATGAAAAATATCTTGAACTTGCTGTTCGTGGATTACATGATGCCTTTCAGCTTGATAAAGAACCAACACAAGCATCTACAGCCGGTACTTTGGATGTTGACTAAAACATAAAAGCAGCCGACCTTTTAGACAAAAAAGCTTATGTGTGTTTGCAGAGCCTAGCTAGCTTAGTTCAACTGGCTAAGGTGGCGTATTCTTTTTGTAACAGATCTGATTTTGCAAGGGATCATTGCTGCCAAAATGACATGTATGGTGCATACTTAACAATAAGTAAACATGGCTACAAGACGTGAGCCTCCAAGCGCTACAGCGTTTTGGATAATATGAAACATGTGCAATATGGAGTAAGGGAGAGCATATATGTTGATTTTAACGAGAAGGGTTGGAGAAACCATTGTAGTAGGGGATGATGTTAAAATCACCGTTTTAGGCGTCAAAGGGAATCAAGTTAGAATTGGTGTGAATGCACCTAAATCAGTCTCTGTACATCGAGAAGAGATTTTTAATAGGATTCAGCAAGAACAAAACGGCGACTCAAAGCAAGAGCAGCTTAAAGAAAGTGATGATGAGGTAGATGACAGTGATTCTTTTGGAAATCACTAATTTTTGATCTGGCGTTAGGTTAAAAATGTTTCTATTGCTGAATGTTGGGCTTTACAATCTTCCAAGCCAAGTTCAAACAAAGCTCTGATATAGCTTTTTGAAAAAGTCATATATGAAAGAAAGTCATATCCAGAGTTTGGGTCAACATCTAGCAATCGAGTGAGTGTTTTTTCAAGGAGAGTAAAGTCGCTGCTCTCTCGGTTTTGGTAGTAATTGTAAAAAATATTGCCTAGATCTTCAGATGGTGCGATCTTAAATATTTTTAATTTTTGTAGCCCTCGATTTGCAATATCTCCAGAAATCTTATTTTTCCTTAAATGTTGATTAATTTGATTGACAAAGTCGCCACCGTATACCGCTTCGCCCCAATCAATAAGACGATTAATTCGTTGTGCTTGGTCTGTGTCTGAGCGAACTTTATCAAGAAATATGCTATTAAATACTCGGCTGAGTATCTCACCCAAAGTGACTTGTCCTGAAGAGTTTATTTGAGTTGCATCAGCGTCTCTTTGTTGAACACTAATCACTATAATACGATTTGCACCTAATTGTATTGCAGGAGAAAGTGGTGTGTTGAGTCGTAACCCTCCATCAACATAGTGATGACCAAGTAAGCCTACCGCTGGGAAAACAATAGGGATAGCAGCAGATGCCATTGGGTGGATTGGCCGCATACGAATATCATGATGAATGTAGTCACCAGAATAGAGAGTGCTTCGCTTTTTTTCAAAAAATAATTCTGCTTTACCTGTTTTAATGTTGGTGGCAGTCACGCAGCAGGCATCAAGAAAGCCTGCATCAATATTTGCTTTGATTTGATTAAAAGGAATATCTTTACAAAGACGTGTATATAATGGGCGAGTATCTAATAGGCCAGAAAAATGAGTTTGGCTTGAAGCAACCCCGCGAAAAAGGTTAGAGACAACGCCGGTCAAACTTTTTTGGATTAGCCGAGCAAAAGAAGCAATATTGCGAGCATAGACATCGCCAGGTTGCATGTCATACCATAGTCGTTTGATTTCTTGAGCTTGCAGTAAATGGTCTTGGGCTGTTGCTGCTGCTATACAAGCATTAATGGCTCCAACAGATGTGCCCGAGTAAACAGAAAATCGGCGAGATTTTGCTTCATTCGCAAGAGAGTGTCGAAGGTAATAAAAAACACCAGCTTCGTAGGCACCCCGTGCTCCACCCCCGGAAAAAACTAATCCATATTTTTTTGAAGGTACTTGATTGTTATCTGCCATGTCAACCTCGATTTAAACTCAACTATTTCATCAAGGAGTATAGACAGTGGTAAGGTATATACCCAATATAATTGGCATGAGCGACTCAATAACCAATGAGATTGAATTCAAAATTAGTGTACACTAGCAATTTATTATTATTCACTCTTCATTAATAGTATTATAGGATGTTTCATGTTTTGGGAAAGCCTTGATTCGAAGATGTTTCGCCCCTTTTCATCGCCAAATGCAAGTATTTATGCGCAAATATTATGGGTGCTGTATTTAAAAATGGTTGTAAACTGGTATGACGAATCAGATCTTACGCCAAAAGATTGCCGAGAGGCGATTCAAAAGCACCTTTTGCAAATGAACCAAACTTTAGATTGGGTGGATGATGAAGGGTATACACCAGTTGCCTTTGTTGCAGATGAACTTGATGATGTAGGCCGAATATACCGTTATTTAAAAGAAACTGGTTGGCTCCGTGAAATTGAGGAAATAGGGTATTTGCGGATAACGTATATGCCAAAAATGGCTTCGCAATTACTCGCAGCATTTGATGATATTACAAAAGTAAAAAGAAGTAATATTGGTGCTCGTTGTCAAAATGTGTATTTAGCACTACAACAAGCGATCGATGATCCTCGTTCAAATGCTATGCAGGTTGAAATTGCAGCAGATCATGCACGAGAATTTTGCACACAGCTGAGTACTATGGCGGCGAGCTGTCGAGAGCTTGCTCATCGTATTATGGAAGAAACAGCCACAGCTCAAGTTCTTTCACGCTTTTTTAATGAGTTCATTAAAGGCACATTACTTGAAGATTATTCTCGACTGAAAAGTAAGGATCACCCATATCGATTTCGTGCAGCAACTCTAGAGTTAGTTCAAAAAACACTTGTCAATGATACAATGATGGATGGGCTTTTGAGTGGGCTTTTAGTGTCTCACGGGAATGCCAAGAGTAAGGGAGATGAAGAAGCACAGCTTAAACAACAGCTTCGATTAGATTTGCAAGATATCTATAAATGTTTTCAGCGGATAGATGATATTATGCAGAAAATTGAGCACTACCGCTGTTCAATGACGAAGCGCACTCGTGAAGCCATGCAATACGCAATGTCTACACCACTAGAAATGACAACCAATATTAAAAATATTGTCAACCGCTTAGGTCGATGCGACTCTGAAATAGCAATTAAATCACCGTTATTTAGAGATCAGTTATTTGGTGAAGTTCGAGCATATCGTCCTCGTAAAACTGCTATTCCAGCAGAAGTATTACCATTATCAAAGAGTGAAATGCCACATGAAGCAATTGAAATAAATCGACTGATGGATGCCTATTATCTCAGGCGGTCTGAAAATAAAGACAGACTGAGAGCTTTTATTGAAACTCATATGCGAAACAAAGATAAAGTAACAACTGAGGATATGACTATTTCTTGTCTAGATGACTTTATTGCATATTTACAACTCAGAGATCTTCTAAATGACGCGGTGCCACCATCAAGCCCATTCTACAGCTTGCTTGATGATTTTGAAGTACGATCTATTGAAAATACAATGACAGAAAACAAATATGTTATTGCGCCTTTGCTCCAAGTGAGTCGAAGACGGCGTGCCCTTGATTTAGGCCAGTGCGAATATAAAGTGTGACTAATATAAAGTGTGAATGAATGACGAGTACAGGAGATGATGCCTTATGTTAAAAAGCTTAGAAATTATTCTTGATAAGCCAGAAAATGAGCACTTTCATGAGCATGATTTTGAAACTGCGGCAGCTTATATTTTGCAAAAGCAATTTATTTGGTCAGATGGATTTGGCCAAAAAAAACACTATGATTTAACACACCGATTTTTTGATTACTTTGACACTTTATTTGATGCCGTTGGTTTTACTCTTGTTCGTGATTATAAATATGGTTATTTGGGCATTGTGCCTCGATATGGTATCCCCCTGATGCATAAACTTGATACGCTATTATTACTATTACTGGTTAAAATGCATGATGAGCAATCAAGAAGAGCTTGCACGGAACGGGGTCGATCTACACCTTGTTTAGGGGTTTTGTTAGATCTGTATGAGCAATCAACTGGTTTGGAAAAACCAAGCCGTGCAGATTTTTTGGCAAGCTTAAAACGGTTGGCAAGGCATGGTGTTATTTTGATCGGTGATATAGATGAACAAACTCATTTACCAAAACTAACAGTCACCCCAGCAATAACGCATCTTGTGACAACAGAATTTTTAGCAAGTATTGAGTCTTTTTTACATGCAAGAGAAGGTATCCTTGACGATGAATTATCAATAGAGGCTGAGACCACAAAGATTGATCGAGCGCAGCCATTTCGCGCCAGCGATTAACTCAGCATTATTATCATTTTATATCTTGCCTTTTCAGAAAAGTAATCTGTAGGAGTTTAAAAATTAAATGGATAAATTAGTACGGATTTCTCTTGTCAATTGGTATTTATTCAGTGCTGAAGATATACCAATCAATGGCGATGTTATCTTGTTTCGCGGTGCTAATGGAGCAGGTAAAAGCTCTTTACTTGATGCATTGCAAGCGTTATTCGCTGGTGGTGATGAAAATGAACTTTTAATGAATGCTGCGAGTAGTGATGGCCGACGATCAGGCCGAAGTATAAGAAGTTATGTTTTGGGGACACTGGCAGATAAATCCAGTGATCAAATGTCTCACACTCGTAAAGAAGCAAGTTCTTATATTATGGCCAGCTTTCAGAGAATGCCAAATTCTGGTGATGAGTCACGCACTTTAAAAAAATCTGCTTCTTACGCAATTGGGCTTGCATTACATGCTAAGCAATCTGATCAAAAAGTGACAAAGAACCGATTTATTATTGAGGGTAGGCAATTTTCAACTGAAGATGCAATCACTGCCGATGGCTATGTCAGACCTTGGAAAATTTTTGAACGCCATCTTGTAGAGGTTCCGGGGCAAGTGTATTTGCCAACGACTGCTTCTGAATTTAGGTATTATTGTGCAGAGCTTATGTCTGCTCCTGGAATTGATCAAAAAATTTCTCCAAACGCCATGCTGCGCGCTTTAAAAAAAGGCATTGGCTTTAAAGAACAAAAATGTATTTCACAATTTACTCGAGAGCATGTACTTCCAGAAAATACGATTGATGTACTTCGTGTCCAAAATGATTATGAAGAGTATCGGCGTATTTATGAATTAATGGAAGAAGCGAAGCATCGTCTGTTTCTTTTAAATCAAATAATGACTGCATATGGTGAAGGTATTCATCATCTTCAGCAGGCCACAGCCTACGATTGGTGCTTTCATCAGGTGCGTGTCGAAGCATTGCAATATCAGTATGCAGGGCAGCAGGCGTCTCTTATTGAGAAGCAGAAAGCAGTCAATAGCCTCCATCTTGAACTTGACAATTTGCATCAAAAAACAACTCAAGTTCAAAACAATCGAGATGAAGCTTTAAGTCATTTTCGTCAAACAGATCATTTTAGTGCTATTAAGAGATTGGATGATAAAATTGTTCATTTACAGAAAGAGCATTTTGCTGTTGTTTCTACAATGAAATCAACCCAGGTAAAATTACAGGTATTTGCTGCGTTGCCTATTGCGCGCCTGATGTCTGACACTTTAAAAACACGTTTACAACAGCAGCAGCTTGCTTTAGTTCGTTCAATTGCAGTGGAAGATGATTTATTATCTCAGTGGCCGATTAACCAAAGCCATATTGAAACAATGAATCTTACAATAGGTCGCTTTGAGCCTCTTGAGCATTTTATTGCGAGCGAGCGTGATCGCAATAAAACAAAGCTTGATCAAATGCAAGAAAGGGTTGTAGAGCTTGAATCAGCATTGAGTTCTGCACAGTCTGGCCACGCTAAACTACATGCTTCAACAGTGCAGGTTATTCAACTTTTAGCGGATGCTGGTATTGAAGCTAAACCTGTATGTGAGCTTGCGAGAATTACAGATGAATCTTGGCAAATTGGGATTGAACGATTTTTAGGAAGCAATCGTGAAGCTTTAGTCGTTGAATCACTTTATTATGAAGAAGCCTTACGAGTCTATCGAAAAGCGAAAGATATTGACGAGCGATTGCGAGCAGTGAAGTTAGTTAATCCAGATAAAGGATTCGGGTTTTCAGGCAAACCAAGTAAGACCACTGCCGCTGCTTTGATTGAATCTGAAAATGCAGTTGCGCTTCGTTTTTTGCGTGGGCTGGTTCATAATGTCGAACTTGTAGGCAGTGAGCTTGAGTTAAGAAAGGCTAAACGAGCAATTACACGAGATGGTATGGTTGCTGGCAATGGTGCTATTAGCGGTGGCAATCGATTTCGTTGGGTATTAATTGGACAAGACGCTCGTAGAGGGCATGCAGAAGGGCTTGCGACTGCGTTGGTTCAATTACAAAAAGAATTTCATCAGTTGCAACATGATTTTGGCCCCCTTGAAAGCTTGAATCGTGAATTTTCCACGCAATTTCATGCGCTTGATGGCCTCAGTTTGCAATTGCTTGATCAGCTAGCTATTGCAACAGAGATGAGTGTGACATTAGATGCATTACTCCTAGAGCGAGAAGCGTTGCAGAAAAGCCCGAATGCAAAACTAGAAGCTGGGTTTGAAGAAGCAAATGAAGCACTACTGGCTCATCAAAAACACATGAGAGATTTGGAGATTCGTGTATCAAGTGAGAGCCGAGATTTTGAACGTCTGAATCACTCCATACCCGAAACAGAAAAAGCATTGTCAGAAGCTAGAGGTGCAGCTTTACATGTTCAAAATGAAGATAATTGGTGTGAAGGTATAGCCAATCTAGTGCTACAGGATCTTAATGAAACAGATTTTGAAACAACTGAAAATGTGCAACGCCAAGCATTAGAAGGTAAAAAATCCTGTTCTAGCGTAAGTCAAAAGGCTTTGCTGAGTGGCACAAACACATTAACTGAATACCTAAGCCGGTATGAGCCAGAAGATCGTTCAGCTTTTAGTGAAATGTCAATCGCAGAGACATTGAAGCGATGTGAGTCTCATCGAGATCAAATCCAAGAAACACAAATGCTTATGTATTTAGAGGATGCTAAGCAAGCGCGAGAAACAATGCTTGATAATTTTAGATTTGAAGTCGTTGCAAAATTAAAAGATGCTTTTGAAACAATCAAATCAACTTTTAGGCTTTTAAATAAGCAGCTTGAAACACTCACTTTTAATAATACTCAGTATCAATTTATCTTTCCGTTGGTAGAGACGCCTATATTAAAAAGTGTGTATGAGTATGTCAATGAAGCAACTGCTTATGATGGCCAAGAAGTTGGCACTTTATTTGATGAATTAAAAGATCATCCTGGTGTGCAGATTATCGAAGAAGTGCTTGTAGAAGGGCGTTTATCAGAAATATCTGATTATAGGAACTTTTTTACTTATGATATTTTAGCGACAGATCGGATTTCAGGTGTCCGTCGCTACTTTAGTGAGTTACTTTTAAATGGCTCTGGTGGTGAAAAACAAACACCATTTTATGTGGCTCTAGGGGCTTCTTTTATGACAGCCTTTAAAATTCAAAAAAATGGTGATCAGCTCATTGGAGGGGTAGGATTAGCACTTTTCGACGAAGCATTTAGTAAAATGGATGGCAACAACGCACAAACTGCGCTGAGTTTCTTTAAAGATATTGGGTTGCAGGTTATTTTAGCAGCACCGCCTGAAAGTGAGGTAAAAGTAGGCCCATTTGTTGATGCAACTTTTACTATTTTACGATCTGGTACACAAGTGTACTTGGATCATAAACGCTTTACCGAAGAAGGCAAGACACTCTTGAGAAGTGATGAGCCAGCGAATATCGTTGAAACTATCTAATGTATAGACTCATAATCTGCTTGTTACTCATATTACCTACCACTAATATGACTAGGTCACTGACGCAGTGTTTCGCGGCAGTGACAAGATACTTATGCTTTAGAAATAAATCGACGTCCCGCAAAACCTGCAGCTGCCAATCCAAGCAAAGCAAGACTGCCAGGCTCTGGTACGCTTGCAGGGCTGCCCGTGACATCTGCAGAAGAAGACCATGAGAAAGTCCCGCCAGCAGTATTGGCAGTGGCATTCCAAATACCTGACGCAGTCGCTACGCCATCATCTACATAGCCTGTGCCTTCTAAGCCAACGAAAGTTGCACCTTCAAAAACAGAGGTTAAGTCTTCAACATAAAATGAAAGGTTGTCTGTTTCCCACAATTGGCCTGGAGTAAATGTTGTTGTGCCATAATAGAAATCGTTAAAAGAGGCTATATCGCCATCGCTAGCATAGTTTGCAAACTCACCTGAAACATCATCTACTTGACCATTATTGTCAGTAAAGTTTAAAAAATCTGCACCAGCATCCCAGCTAAAGGCAGAAGAGTCTATTGATGAAAAGCTAATGCCACCTGTTGTTGGCACAGCAAGAGCAATACTTGAGCATGCTAAGCATGCTAGGCCTAAGGCAGTTTTTTTGAAGCTCATGAAGCTATCCTTATGTGTTTCAATAATTAATCCCATGAACATTGAAGTATAATAATGTATACATAGCATCAATGCTCCTCAAGAAAGATTGAGTGTTTAGATCTCATTACTTTCCTTTGACTGAGTGTGACATAAGGATAAGACTAGAGGCAATATCTTGACTCTTTTTTGCACGTTAATTGCGCGCTATGGTTTTTTATTAACCGATTTTGGGGTTAAGTTGCTGGTATGATGCGTTGTGAACGCTATTGAAGGGAGCTCTATATTATGATGGCACATAGTAAGTTTGCAGCTTTATTTAACGCTTTATTTGCAGAGTTTGAAAATACTGTATTGGTGAATGGTTTAGAGATAGGTAAAAGCGAGCCTTTTTATACTCCAGCTATACATGATGAGCCTGCTCAAATTGTGTATGCCCATGGCTTTATTTCAAGTGCAATGCATGAAGTTGCACACTGGTGTTATGCTGGTCTTGAGAGGCGTAAGCGAGTAGATTATGGCTATTGGTATGCTGGGGAACAACGCAACCAGCAAGAGCAATATATTTTTGAACAAGTTGAGCTTGTGCCGCAAGCATACGAGAGCCTATTATGCCAAGCCTGTGGTATAGAGTTTAAAGTAAGCTTGGATAACTTTAATGACACAGTGATGCTCGATCGAGAGCATTTTACACAAAGGGTGCTCGATACTGCACAGCAAAAGTTGCATGACGGCTTGTCGCCTCGATTGGTTTTGTTTTTGAATGCATTAGCTCAGGCATGAGTGCTCAGAATTAAAATCAAGGCACTTCTAACACCTAAATCTCAAACGCTTTAGGTTAGCTATATGATTTCAATCTTTCTGATAGCTCTGATTTCTTCTATTCCTGCATGAGTGATATTTTCATCATTTTCTGTTAGATCGATTGATTGAATAGTTGTATTATTCTGCACTAAGAATATGATGTCTGAATCTTTAAAATTATTAAAACTTAAGTTGAGTGATTGAATTGTTGTATTTTGAGCAAGCGCTCTTACTGTTTCTTCTGAATAGTCAAGGTAAATTCCCATTTTGCTTAGATCAAGTGATTGGACTTTTGAGTGTGTAGCAAGAGCTTGAATGCCCTCAATTGAAATATCTCCTTCGGTCAAGCCCAGTTCTTTAAGAGTTGTATTGCGAGATAAGACTTCGATCGCCTCGTCTTCGATGTATTCGAAGTCTTGTATATGAAGTGACTGAATTTTTGTGCTTGCAGCGAGCGCTTGGATGCCCCTTGTGCTTATGTGACAGTTTTTTAAATGAAGTGACTGAAGTTGGTCTAATGTGCTTAGATTGGCAGCTATATCGTCTCTGATAGCAATACGCATCGCTTGGTTGATAACCAAGGATTGCATCTTTGGGAATGTAACTATTGCTTCTTCAAGAGCCTGCGCACTAGGCACTTTGATTTTTAGTTGTCGTGTTTGTATTGTTTTTGCTGCTAATGTCCTGCATTCTTGGGATAGAGAGCGAAATGTCTTTAACGACTCTAAATCAAGATATCCAAGTACAGTACCTTCTGGCGCGTCTCTAACCAGTGAAATATCATATTGATAAGCGAGTAGTTTGTCTAAAAACACATTCTCGGCTGGTGTTGTAGCCGGTGTTGTAGTTTGCAAGAGACCATGAGTTGATGTCTCATCGATTTGGATGTCAGTTAATAACATGTCATCGATTTGGATGTCAGTTAATAACATGTCATCGATTGGCATGTCATCTGAGCATATAGTGAGTATGCTATTGATCGACATATCATCAGATGGTATCGCTTGAGCAAAGTCTGCATTAACATGTGAATGAGCAAGAGATGAATTTGGGGTGATCTGAGGCGTCGTTGGAGTTGATACTGATTGAATGCGGTTGAGTGCAGAGTGAGTAGGTAAGGCAGGAATTTGATTTTCCTGTTTTGATGTGGTGAATTGAGTGTTTATATCCATGTGCTAGAGTACCTGTAATATAATAATATGCCAGCGACCCGCAAGCATTAAATGATGTCTTTATAATAC
Source organism: Herpochondria borealis (assembly GCA_032274145.1). NCBI lineage: Eukaryota > Rhodophyta > Florideophyceae > Ceramiales > Ceramiaceae > Herpochondria > Herpochondria borealis. The sequence continues at coordinate 24,279 of JAVCKV010037604.1, read as the reverse complement.
CATTTCTTCTGGGCGTGTCAACTTTTTTCAAAGCAATTATCTTTTGCATTACAATGTATCGCTTGCGATGAAGTACTTGATGTTTTCAAAATGGTTTAAACGTTAAATCTGAAATGAATAACATCGCCATCTGCTAGGATATATTCTTTGCCTTCTAGGCGCCACTTGCCAGCTTCCTTTGCACCAGACTCACCATTAAACTCAATAAAGTGGTTATAAGCAGTGACTTCTGCACGTATAAAACCCTTTTCAAAATCAGTATGAATAATACCTGCGCCTTGTGGTGCCGTACTACCGATGCGAACAGTCCAGGCTCGAACTTCTTTTATACCAGCAGTAAAATAGGTTTGAAGTTCTAATAGTCCATATGCTGCACGAATCACACGATGAAGGCCAGGTTCTTTCATGCCTAACTCGTCTAAAAATTCTTGTTGTTCTTCTTCATCGAGGTCTACAATTTCAGATTCGATTTTTGCACAGACAGCGACTACTGTTGCTCCCTCTGTATCAGCAAATTCTTGTACACGATCAAGGAGTGGGTTATTCACAAAGCCATCTTCTTCCACATTTGCAATATAGAGTGTTGGTTTAAGAGTCAGTAAGCAAAAAGGTTTGATGTATTTATCTTCTTCTGGAGAAATATCGAGTGTACGAAGTGGTGTACCGTCATGAAGTGCACCAATCAGTCGGTCAAGAACGATATCGAGCTCTTTAGCTTCTTTATCACCGGTTTTAACTTTTTTTTGATTTCTATACTTTGCTTTTTCTAGCGAATCCATATCAGCAAGAGCAAGCTCGGTGTTAATTGTATCAATATCATCAATAGGATTAACTCGACCAGCAACATGGATGATGTTTGGATCGTCAAAGCAGCGAACAACATGGGCAATAGCATTTGTTTCTCGAATATTGCCAAGAAATTTATTGCCAAGACCTTCACCTTTAGAAGCACCAGCAACAAGGCCAGCAATATCAACAAATTCTACAGTGGTGGGAATTGTTTTTTGTGGTTTCACAATGTCTGCTAAGGCTTGGAGTCGTGAATCTGGTACTTGAACAATACCAATATTAGGTTCAATAGTGCAAAATGGAAAATTTTCCGCGTCAATATTTGCTTTAGTCAGTGCATTGAAAAGGGTTGATTTGCCAACATTTGGTAGGCCGACGATACCGCATTGAATTGCCATTGTTGTAAGTCCTTATTGCTGAGCTTGATTTTTTATCGCGTGCTTATGTCATGCGAGCGATTCTGTATGATGTGTCAGAAAAGTAATCTATAATCACGATTGTGTTGGCGCACCAAAGTTTTTTTGATGCAACTCCTGCATCGCTTTTTGAAAGTTACCTTTAATTATATCTGGTAGGGTCTCTAATGCAGCCTGTATTGAGGCTGCAATTGAAATTTGGTCATCTAGTGATGCTCTAGAGAGCACATGGCTGTGCACTTTACTTTTATGGCCTGGATGACCGATGCCAATTCGCAGGCGATGAAAGTCTTTGTGGTCACCGAAGCGCTCTATGATATGTCGCAATCCATTATGCCCGCCGTGGCCACCGCCTGTTTTAAGTCGGGCGACCCCTGGAGGTAAATCTAGTTCGTCATGCACGACAATAATTTGGTTACGTTCAATTTTATGAAATTGACAAAGTGCAAGTACAGATTGGCCGCTTAGATTCATAAAAGTAGTTGGTTTTATGATTCTAATAGCAAATGAATTAAGGTTTATTTGTGCTAGATTGCAGCTGAATTTGCTCTGTTCAAAGAGCTTTGCACCATACTTTTCAGCTACTGTATCAATAAAGTCAAAGCCAACATTATGGCGCGTCTGGTGGTATTTTGAGCCAGGGTTGCCAAGGCCTACAATCAATCGAATTTGCTGCATTGAGGAACTCAGGTAGGTTTTTATAAAGAATTGCTCAAAGGCGGCAGTGCCGACTTTGAGCTGTTGTTAGTCATTCGTTATTCAGCTGCATCTGGAGCTGCGGCTTCGCCTTCTTCTCCACCTTCACTTTCTTCGTCATCAACATTAATGCCTTTAGGAGCAAGGACTGTTACAATAGCAAGGTTATGTCCGTCACCTTGTGAAAGCGCAATCGATTCAACTCCTGTAGGTAAAGAGATGTCGGTGATATGAATTGAGTTGCCAAGCTGAAGATCAAGAAGATCAATTTCGATAAACTCTGGAAGATCTTTGGCAAGGCAAGAAATTTCAATGTCGTTGGAAAGGTAATTGATAGAGCCGCCTTCATCTTTAACACCTTTACATGCTTCTTTGTTTGCAAAGTGCAAAGGAACTTTCATTGTAATTTTTTGAGTTGCATTGACCCGCAGGAAGTCAGCATGGATTGGCCAGTTTGATACAGGATGGCGCTGTAAATCTTTAAGGACAACTTTTTCAGTTTTACCATCAATGATAAGATCGATAATATGAGCAAAAAATGCTTCATTTTCTAATTGCTTGATAAAGTCTTTTGTAATAAGTGAAATTGAAGTAGGCTCTTTTGATGCGCCATAAACAATCGCAGGAAGTGCTTTTTCAAGGCGGCGAAGTCGGCGGCTCGCACCTTTGCCTTCAAGTGTTCTTGTTTTCGCTTCTAGAGCAAATGTAGTCGACATAGTTGTTCTCCTAAAAAATAAAATAGCAATACCAGTTTTGCGACCAAACTGGTTGCGAGCAGAGTATACCTTGATTTCAATATAAAATCGAATATGTGGGTGATCATTATGTAGTTTACGATAAAGAGTTGCTGGCGCTAAAAGAGTCGAGCGATGAGAGATCAAGGAAAAAATGGTCGAAAAATCGCAGTTTACATGGGTAAATGAGCATTTCGCGCCAGCGACTCAATAAGCTGTGTGTGCAGTGAGTTTGTATCAGTCACTCGTTACTGAATGACCCAGGTTCCATCATAATCAAACATTGCGCTGATAGATTCTTCATTGTTGATTCTTCGGACAGCTTCTGCAAGGAGTGGTGCTATAGATAAAGTTCTGATCTTACCGATTTTTTTGGCTGCCTCAGGCAGGGGGATTGTATCAGTGACAACCAGTTCATCTAGATTTGAAGCGGCAAGATTTTGTAATGCTGACCCTGAAAGCACTGGGTGTGTTGCGTAGGCAAGGACTCGCTTTGCACCATGCTCTTTTAATGCAGTAGCAGCCTTGCAAAGAGTACCTGCTGTATCAACCATGTCATCAACAATGACACATGTGCGATTTTTAACATCACCAATAATATGCATCACTTGCGAGTCATTTGCTTTTGCTCGGCGTTTATCAATAATCGCAAGGTCTGAGTCATCAAGCTGCTTGGCTACTGCCCGAGCCCGAACAACACCACCAACATCTGGCGAGACAACGGTGAGGGAATCACGCTCGTTAGAGAGCGTTTTTTGGATGTCTGCAAGCATGAGTGGAGTGCCATAGACGTTATCGACTGGAATGTCGAAAAAACCTTGTACTTGGTCAGCATGAAGGTCTACAGTAAGTACTCTATCAATGCCAGCAGTTGTGATCATATCTGCAACAACTTTTGCAGTAATTGCTACACGTGCAGAGCGTACACGACGATCTTGCCGTGCGTATCCAAAATATGGAATAACAGCAGTGATACGACCAGCAGAGGCTCTGCGTAATGCATCTGCAAGGACAAGCAGCTCCATGACGCTATCGTTTGTTGGCGCACAGGTAGATTGGCATATAAAAACATCATTTCCTCTGACGTTCTCAAGAATTTCAACTGAGGTTTCACCATCAGAAAAGGTACCCACATCAGCATCCCCTATAGGCACATGAAGCGCTTTTGCCATTTTAATAGCAAGATCAGGATTGGAGTTTCCGGTAAAGAGAACAAGTTTGGACACAAGAAGTACCTTTTCTAATGAATGTGATTAAAACTGAGAACGCACTTTTACTGCGCGAGATATTTTGGGAAACCGCTTCATGCTCTACAAATTGAGCGATCAGTTTGTTCCCAGAAACACCAGTGCCCAAATGATAGCGATTTTAACAAAAAATTGAAAGCCTCAAATGCAATAGTTTTTGGAAATATTGCCTTATAACTCTGTTGGCTCATTGATGGGAATAACGCCCTGAAACGATTATTTTTTAGTTTATTATGAAAAATAAGTGGGTTTTTATGAGCCGATATATGAATTGACAATATATGAATTGAGAGTAGTTGGTCTACATGTTCCCTTGTAAAGGACAGATAGTTCAGGCTATTGTTGACTTGTTAGAAATTGATGTGTTTGACCATAGTTGATGCCTTTTGCATCAAGCGATGAGTATCGGTTTGGAAGTGTGTTCTCTTTTTTGTGTACAAATGAGCGCCAAAACCAGCACAAAATTGAAAATTTTAGAAAAAAAGTAAAAAAATGTTTGCAATTTTGTGCTGAGTCAGTATTATTACAACTCAAGGTGTGATGGACAATGCACATGAGTATTTGCTACGCAGGTTATCACTTATCGTAATATAGGTAGATGTAGTAAAATAAAAGAGCAGAGTAAATCACATTTTTTGGGCTGTAGCCAAGCGGTAAGGCAGCGGGTTTTGATCCCGCCATGCGGAGGTTCGATCCCTCCCAGCCCAGCCATTTTTTTACCTCTCTTTCATGAGTGTTAAAGTAAGTGATATCAATGTAGCTGCTAAGATTCCGTAAAGCACACCTAAAGGGCCAAAGATGGCATATGGTGTTACCCCTTCCGTTTTCTTTAATTCATAGAATAAAGTGCCAGGAACTTGCCTTGGCAGTAACGCAACAGTTTCTCCTTGTGGATTAATAAACCCAGTGATACCAGTATTGGTCGCTCTAATGACAGGTCTGCCAAATTCTTTAGCTCGAAACTGTGCTATTTGAAAGTGCTGAGATGGGCCATGAGATAAACCAAACCAACCATCATTACTAATTGTGAGAATGGCATCGACGAGAGCCGCTTCACCAAAGGTTGTGGCTCTATTAATTTGCGAGAAAGCCAAAAGTGGAAAAGCAATTTCATAGCAAATAAGAGGTTGAATAGACCAGTTTTTTACTTGTATTGGATATTGATTATTGAGTCCAGGGATAATGCCGTGTTGAAAAGTGTCCAAAAATGGCATGATTCGAACAAGGTGTTTTGCAAATGGTAAATATTCTCCAAATGGGACAAGGCGTTGTTTATGATACAAGTGATCTGCTGCTGAATCCTGCCCGAGCGTTAAAATAGAGTTTCTAATATCTGGTAATACCCTCTTATTCTCTTGCTCATACAAGGCTATTTTGTTTAAATCAGGCTTTGAATCTGCTTGATTATCAGTTAAGAGTCCAGTGATGAGGATGGGTTTGTATGGTGATAAATTAAGGGTTGCTCTCGCGTCTTGTACTATATCTTGCCCCTGAGAAAAGAGCGTTGGTAAAGCTGCTTCTGGCCAGATGACTAATGCTGCACCATCAAACACTGCAAGACGAGTCATCTCGAGATAATGTTGAGCAATGCTAGGTGCTTTGATTGGATTCCATTTATCCTCTTGGCTTACATTGCCTTGAATTAAAGCGACTTGTAGCGTTTCGTGAGTGCTTGTAGTCCAACTTATCTGGCTTAATATGAAGTTAGAAAAAGGCAATAGCAGAATAAATAAGATCGTGAGCCAATTGATTTGCTGCATTGCTTTGGTTTTTATATATTGGCTGATGAGCTGCACAATGAGCATAGACCACAGCCCTATAAGGGCACTACAGCCGTACACACCGAGTATTGGAATCCAATGTTTGACGAGAGGAGACTCTATGGCTGTATAGCCAAGATACAGCCATGGGAACCCTGTGAAAAGCCAAGATCGAATCCATTCTAAGCTCACCCACAAGCCTACTGATAGCATTGGGTGGCGGTATTTATATGGAATTTTTTGGTGAAGGTAGCCTAAACAGGCAAAGAAGAGACCTAGCAACATACCAAGAGCAGCTGTTGCAATGCTGGCACTCAAAAATCCGGCTTCAGTGTAGTTATAGAGGCTGACAAAAACCCAGCTAATCCCAACTATAAAAACACCGGCGCCATAAGCCCAGCCCTGTACAAACCCTCGGCTATGACCGAGAATGAGTGGAAAGCAACCAACTGAAAACATGCTAAGCCACCAATAGTTAAATGGTGCAAAGCCCAATGGAAATAAACAGCCAAGACAAAATGCGAATAACAGAGTACGTACTAGTTGCATTTTTTTTATGCGTCGAGTGGTGTTTTTGGTGGTGGTTCTATGGGTAATGGTCTTAGTCATGATGTTCTACGCAGCCTTTTAGGGAGTGATCCATTGCTAAAGCAGGTTGAGCATCTTGTGTGTTTGTCGACACAATTTTAGCAGGAACACCTGCTACTGTGCTGTATGAGGGAACGTCTGTAAGAACAACACTACCAGCAGCAATTTTTGCGCATTCACCAATAGTTACATTGCCAAGTATTTTAGCACCAGCAGCAATGAGTACCCCTTGTTTAATTTTTGGGTGACGGTCACCAGTTTCTTTGCCTGTGCCCCCTAATGTGACGGCATGAAGGATAGAGACATCATCCCCTACAACAGCGGTTTCTCCAATAACGACACCTTGGGCATGGTCAAGTAATATGCCTGAACCAAGTTTAGCCCCGGGGTGTATATCAACACCAAACACGGCAGACTTTCGATTTTGAAAAAGCAGTGCCAGCGCTTTACGGTCAGATTGCCAGAGGGAATGGGCAATACGATGTGTTTGTAAAGCGTGAAAGCCTTTGAAGTATAAAAAAGGTGTAGAAAAGTGATCGCATGCAGCATCACGATAATAAAAAGCACAGAGATCTCTTCGAGTTGCTTCAATAATTGCAGGATCATTGGCGAGTACGGTATCAATAATTTCTCGAATTGCAATGGCTGGTAATGGTTCACAGCTCAAAGCATTTGCAAGCAAGTAGCTTAATGCTGAACGCATTGTCGAATGTTTTAAAATAGTTGCATAGAGGTAGCTTGCAATAATTGGTTCTTTTTGAACGATAGGAGTGAGCTCTTGATGAACAATTTTCCACAGCTCTTCGAGTGATCTGTCTTTCAGAGTTTTGTTACATTTGGCTTGCATGAATCGCCTCTTGAGTCAATATACAGTTGAAATTTCAAGCTTCTTTAATGAATCGAATATACCTCTTGAACGAGGTGATAGCAATTATAAGAAGTTATGAGCGCGTATAAACAGCTTTGCATGTGAAATTACAATGCACTTATAGAGTGCGTAGCGTGTTAGATTACGCACTCTATAAGTGCATTAATAGTCTAGAATTGCTATAAGATGGTAGTCTATTTTGTTTAACTTCATGTGTTTGCTAGGTTATAGATGTGGCTATGTTGCACTTCAGGAGACTATATATGAAATTAATTAGCGCAGTAGTAAAGCCATTTAAATTAGATGATGTACGAGAGACTTTATCTGATATTGGTGTGCAAGGAATTACCGTGACCGAAGTCAAAGGTTTTGGTCGACAAAAAGGCCATACGGAATTATATCGAGGTGCTGAATATGTAGTTGATTTTTTACCAAAAGTTAAAATTGAAGTTGCTGTACCAGATGATCTTCTCGAACAGTCTTTAGAAGCTATTACTCAGGCTGCGCGAACTGGAAAAATTGGCGATGGTAAAGTATTTGTGACAAATTTAGAGCAAGTCATTCGTATTCGAACAGGTGAAACCGGAGAGAATGCTATCTAGCCACTGGCACGAAACAGTTGTACTTCATATTTTTTTAAAGTGAATATACCCAAAGCGTTAAAAGGAAGGCGCCAGCCATGCCTAAATCTATAACGCTTTGGGTAGAGTAAGCTTATGACGGTCTGAATAGAAAGAGGTGCTCGATGGAACAGCAAGTATTTCAATTACAATATGCACTTGACACATTTTATTTTTTAATTTGTGGTGCATTGGTGATGTGGATGGCAGCAGGATTTGCCATGCTCGAAGCAGGGTTAGTACGATCGAAAAATACAACAGAAATTTTAACAAAGAACGTTGCTTTATTTGCAATTTCCTGTGTAATGTATTTAATCTGTGGTTATCAAATCATGTATGGAGGTGGTTATTTTGTATCTGATGCCATCGTTGCAGATGATTTTGTAGCAACTGCATTATTACAAAAAGCCCAAGAAGGTTTTGACGGTGATGCGGTGTACTCTAATGCTTCTGATTTCTTTTTTCAGGTTGTATTTGTAGCGACAGCGATGTCTATTGTTTCTGGTGCTGTGGCTGAGCGCATGAAACTTTGGGCTTTTTTATTGTTTTGTATTGTCATGACTGGGTTTATTTATCCAATGGAAGGGGCTTGGACTTGGGGTGAAGAATCTGTATTTGGTCTTTACACGCTGAAAGACTATAATTTTTCTGATTTTGCAGGCTCAGGTATTGTACATATGGCTGGTGCAGCAGCTGCTCTTTCTGGTGTGTTATTGCTCGGGCCTCGGTTAGGAAAATATGGCATAAACGGTCAAGTGAAAGCAATCCCTGGTGCAAATTTACCTCTTGCAACCCTTGGTACATTTATTCTTTGGATGGGGTGGTTTGGGTTTAATGGCGGCTCAGTTCTCAAAACAAGCGATATGAATAGTGCAAATGCCGTTGCACTTGTTTTTTTAAATACAAATGCTGCGGCTGCTGCCGGTGCGATAAGCGCCTTAATTATTGCTCGACTAAAGTTTGGTAAATCTGATTTAACGATGCTATTAAATGGTGCATTAGCTGGATTAGTGGCCATTACAGCGGGGCCAGATTCACCAACACCACTGCAAGCTAGCCTCATAGGTCTTACTGGTGGGGCGCTTGTTGTTTTCTCAATTCTTGCTTTAGACACATTAAAAATTGACGACCCAGTGGGTGCTATTTCAGTCCATGGGGTTGTTGGTTTTTTTGGCTTGATGGTCGTACCATTGACGAATAACGAAGTAGACTTTTCTGGGCAGCTTCTTGGTGCTGTGACTATTTTTGTATGGGTTTTTGTGACGAGTGGTGTAGTTTGGTTTGTACTCAAGCAGACTCTTGGTATTCGAGTGTCAGAGGAAGAAGAGTATCAAGGCATGGATGTTGTTGATTGTGGTATGGAGGCTTATCCAGAGTTTATTAAGTAGTCGCTAGCGCAAAACGGCTGCGCTCGATACATTTTTGTCAAAAATAGCGATTAAAACCCAATAGGCAGGCCAGACCATATCCAGCCGGTTAAGAGTAAAATCCAGCATCCTAAAAAACTAATGGAGTAGGGTACCATCATGGCCATGATGGTACCAAGGTGGGCTGATTTTTCATGGTGTTGGGTGTAGGCAAGAATTAATGCAAAATAGGGCATCAGTGGCGTGATAATATTTGTGCTGCTATCGCCTATTCTATAAGCGAGTTGAGTTAAAGCAGGGTCAATATTAAGGAGTAATAACAGTGGTACAAGTACAGGTGCCATTAAGGCCCACTTTGCGGAGGCGCTACCAATAAATAAATTAATTGTGGCAGAAAATAGCACTAAAATAATTAAAAGAAGTAAGGGTGAGATAGACCATATCGTTAAAAATTGTGCCCCTTTAATTGCTGAAATAATACCTATTTGTGTCCAGTTAAAATAAGCGACAAACTGTGCAGCAAAAAACATCAGAACGAGGTAGCCAGCTAATGATGCCATGGTTTTTTCAAGTGCATGGACTATCCAGTTCCAGGAATGGTGCGAGCCTTTCCGTGAAGTAGACAGTCTTCCATAGACAAGCCCTAGCAGCGCAAAGCCTGCGGCAATCAATACAACGATGCCTGAAATAATAGAGTGCGCTGGCACAAGCTCAAAACTGAGTATGGCAATAATAATAGCGATATATCCAAGACCAGCCCAAGATGCTATTCGGAAGGCAGTTTGATGGAGTATTGTTGAGTGACTATCAGGTCTTTGTGTTGGAGTAAGCGTATTCTTTTCGGCAGATTCTTGATGAGATATTGGGTACATTCTTTTTAAATAAGGCTCGACAATTGTATCGGTGATGAGCCCGCCAATACAGGTAATAATAGCGGTGGAGACAAGTAAAAACCAATAGTTGCTTGAAGCAGTCATTTCAAATGTAGGTTGAATAATGTGTGCGGCTTCTACTGTGATCCCACTTAAAACAATATCTACAGGGCCAATAACAAGGTTTGCCGAGTAGCCTCCTGACACGCCTGCAAATGCTGCAGCAATACCTGCAAGCGGATGGCGACCAAGTGAGGTGTAGATTAATGCAGCCAGTGGAATTAATACGATATACCCCGCATCAGCAGCAATATTAGAGAGTACACCTACAAGTACGAGTGTATAGCTGAGAAGAGACTGAGGTGCATTTTGTGCAAACTTATGAACGAGTGTTGGTAGATATCCCGAATGGTCCGCTAAGCCTATGCCAAACATAGCAACAATCACAGGCCCTAGTGGGGCAAAGCTCATAAAGTTACTGGTCGTATTGCCAATAATATAAAGAAAGCCTTGCTTGGAAAGCAAGCTTTTCGCTTGTATAATTTCTTTGGTGATTGGGTGGATAGCCTCTATTACAATTAAACCTAAAAGCCCCGATAAGAGAATAAGCATGAGGCAGAGCGCAGCAAATGCTAATGTTGGATGAGGTAGTTTTCGGCCTACAGTTTCAATTTTTGAAAGCAGTGTAAGTAGCAGCATGAAGGCCTCCTTGCCTCTATTAACGCGAGTTATAAATTGTCGCTGGCGCGAAATGGCTGCGCTCGATCAATCTTTGTCAAAAAAGTGCTCATTCACTCATGTAAACTGCGCTTTTTCGAACATTTTTTTCCTCGATATCTCATCGCTCGCCTATTTGGCGCCAGCGACTAAATAAAGAGCCGATGAAGTAAAGGGCGGACTTGTGGGCGACGTTTTAAAACTTCGCAGAACCAGGTGCTCGTGGGAAAGGAATAGTATCTCTCACATTTTCCATTCCAGTAATGTAGCTTAAGAGTCTTTCAAAGCCAAGCCCGAAACCGCCATGTGGTACTGTTCCGAATCGACGTAAATCTCGATACCACCAAAGTTCATCTTTAATACCAAGAGTGTCCATTTTAGCATCTAGGACATCTAGCCGTTCTTCTCTCTGGCTGCCACCAATAATTTCACCCAGCCCAGGAACAAGGACATCCATTGCTGATACAGTGCGTTGGTCATCATTACGCCGCATATAGAATGGTTTAATATCTTCTGGGTAATCTGTGAGAATCACTGGTTGTTTGAGGTAGGTTTCAGTGATGAAGCGTTCGTGCTCAGAAGAAAGGTCAATACCCCATGACACAGGAAATTCGAATTTTTGTCCACTCTCTTCAAGAACTTGAATGGCTTGCGTGTATGTCATTTTCAGAAATCCGCTATCGACAATATGTTGCAAACGATGAATTGCTTCAGGTTCTATTCGTTGAGCAAAGAAAGCCATATCTTCGCCACAATGTTCTAAGACCCCTCGCGCAATAAATTTCAATATATCTTCCGCAAGTTGTTGTATGTCTTCAAATGTGGAAAAAGCGAGTTCTGGCTCAATCATCCAAAATTCAGCAAGGTGGCGACTTGTATGCGAGTTCTCTGCTCTGAAGGTTGGGCCAAATGTATAGATTTGGCCCAACCCGCAGGCCAGAGCTTCACCGTGTAATTGCCCTGATACTGTAAGGAAGCTTGGTTGGCCAAAAAAGTCTTGGGACCAGTCAATAGTACCTTCTCGTGTCTTCGGGATATTGACCATATCAAAATGACTGACTCGGAGAAGTTCACCAGCACCTTCACAGTCGGAGGTTGAAATAATAGGGGTATTAACCCAGAAGTATTCTTTTTGATCAAAAAATTGATGAATGAGTTGACTGGTGCGATTTCGAATTCGGGTCATTGCGCCAAAGGCATTTGCTCGTGTTCGAAGATGAGCTTGATCTCTTAAGAACTCAAAAGTATGTCTTTTCTTTGAAATTGGATAGTGTTCTGGGTTATCTACAAAGCCATGTACTTTAATATCTAAAGCTTGTATTTCAACTGATTGGCCTTTGCCTTGAGAAGCAACAAGTGTACCCTTTACTTCGATTGAACAACCGGCGCTTAATTTGAGAATATCACTCTTGTAATTACGAAGGGCTTTATCGGCAATCACTTGAATGCTGCCAAAACATGACCCATCATTTATTTCTATAAAAGAGAATCCAGCCTTTGAGTCTCGTCGCGATTTCACCCAGCCTTGAGCTATGATGTTTTGATCCAATAGAGGTGTACCGTTTGTAACATATTCAGTAGGATTTAGGAGCTGTTTAATACGATATTTCATAGAATTTCCTTTCATCTGGCGTCTTTAATAACTCAACGGCTGTAGCATGAGTACAATTGTACTGGGTGTTGAAAGTGTATCATGAGCCACTGTTGCCCCTAAAGCCTCTTGAGAACACATCAGGGTTTCAACGCCTCATTTTAGTTCGTGTAGCCTTCTTTAGTTTATACAATATCTTGAAAATGAGTCTTGTTAATAAAACGCTACCTTATAGGCTTGATGCATAGTGGCTATTTAATTTTTAGTGTTGTACTCTGATAAATAGAAGTACGAAGTTGATAGTTGTTTATGCAGTGTTGTTGAGTCACTTTTCAACCAAAATGAACTTAGCGAGCTGCTTCTGGGTCTATATTTTCTCTTTTGTTATGTATGTAATGAATTTAGTTGCTTGAGAAAGTGTTTTTTGGGGCTTGATTTTATGATCAAATTGAGCATGTAAATGTAATAATGAGTATTAATTCTATGAAACTTTTTAGAAAAAAAATCGGTGTAGCGTGTTTGCTTTCATCATTTTTAGGGATGGGTCAATATGCTCAAGCACAGACTGTGCTTGACCAAAGCCAATGGTCGCTCTCTTCGAATCAAAATAGCTCAAGTTTGAGTGCAGCCATAGATAAGAATAATGGATCTCGATGGACAACCAAAAAAAAGCAGTCTAAAGGACAGTATCTAGAGGTGGATTTAGGGACATCGCAAGTCTTTAATTCTATAGTATTGGATTCTAAAGGAAGTAGTAAAGATTATCCGCGTGGATATGAAGTCTTTGTGTCTAATATCAAAGACAACTGGGGCGTGCCTGTTGCAACAGGTAAAGGAAGTAGTGATATTACCAAAATTATGATTCCTAAGACTCAAGCACGTTATATTCGAATTGTACAAACTGGCACAACTGATTTTTATTGGTGGTCAGTTCATGAGATGAGAGTGTCTTTAAATGAGTCTTCAAATAGTGTAGTGAAACCTTTCAGTTTATTGTCGAATAGCAATGACGAAGATGTCACAAAAGCTACTGATAATAAGGCTAACACTCGATGGACGACTAAAGAACTACAAAAGGAAGGCCAGTATCTTATAATGGATTTTGGGAGCAAACAGGCATTTGATACAATTATTTTAGATACACAGCAAAGCCCATTTGATTATCCCCGTGAATACGAAGTCTATGTTTCAAATAATGCAAACTGGGGAAAACCAGTAGTTCAAGGCAAAGGTAAAGGGCCTATCACAACGATTAATTTTACAAAAAAAACGGGTCGATTTATTAAAATTGTTCAGACGGGTTCCGATTCAGCGCGTTGGTGGTCTATTCATGAAGTGAAAGTGTCTCTACAGGGTGGAAATGCAAATCCAGTAGTTGATCCAGTAGTTGATCCAGTAGTTGATCCAGTAGTTGATCCAGTAGTCGATCCAGTAGTTGATCCAGTAGTTGATCCAGTAGTCGATCCAGTAGTTGATCCAGTAGGCTCAGCATCTTGTGAAGTTAAAGGCGATTTGCAGCAATGGCATCGTGTGGCAATTGAATGTAATGGGTATTTTGCTCGTGAGGGTGATAGTGCAACATTTACTGATCATCGAATGACAATTCGATTTACTCAAGGGAACCAAACTATTGTGATTCCAGGTCATTTTGCTGCTGATGGACAAGCCGCTAATACAAGCAAAGCTGAAGGCGATGTCTGGCGAGCATATTTCATGCCGCCAACAACTGGCCAGTGGAATTATGATGTGAACTTCCGTAAAGGTTCAAATATTGCAGTGAATAATAACCAAAATGCCGGATCATCTATTGCTGGTATTGATGGTAGCAAAGGTCAGTTTAGTGTGGCAGAAAGTCGTGCAACTGGTGCTGATATGCGTGCAAGGGGTTTATTAAGGCATGTTGATGGCGAACGCTATTTACGTTTTGCTGGAGATAATACAGTATTTGTGGCAAGTGGTATGGATAGCCCAGAGAATATTTTTGGCTTCAATGAATTTGATAATACAGTGAAGTATGATGATGCGCGAAGCTGTAAAGGAATATTGCACGAGTTTAGCCCTCATCGTTCAGATTGGAAAAATGGTGATCCTACTTGGAAAAATGGGCTTGGAAAAAACTTAGTTGGGCTTGTTAATTACGTAGCTTCACATGATGTGAACAGTGCTTATATTATGATGATGACTGTCAAAGGTGATGGTTGTGATGCGCACCCATGGTCTGAGTATGACGGAGACCGTCAGTCGTTTGATGTCAGTAAATTAGATCAATGGGAAATTGTTTTATCTCATATGACATCTAAAGGTTTGTCTATTCATGCAATGACTCAAGAAACTGAGAATGACCAGTTGCTTAATGGTGGGGCTTTGGGTCTTGAGCGTAAATTATATTATCGAGAGTTAATTTCTCGTTTTGGTCATCATCCTGCACTGCAGTGGAATTTAGGTGAAGAAAATACGAATAGTACTACTGAACAAAAACAATTTGCTGATTATATTCGTCAAGTAGATCCTTATAACCATGCAATTGTATTGCATACATTTCCAAACCAGCATGGCAATTATAATAGCTTACTCGGCTTTGATAACTTTGACGGGCCTACATTTCAGTTCAGTGGAATTCCAGGTGATCCAACATCAGTGTCCGGTGTCTATGGTAAAACTCGAGATTGGCTAGCTCGATCTACTCGTGCTGGTAACCCTTGGGTTATTACAATGACAGAGGCTTCTGGTAATGATGCACCAACACCAAATTCTGAGGTGACTCAGCGTCAGCGTGTGTATTGGATGTGGGCTAATATCATGGCAGGTGGTGCTGGATTTGAATGGTACTTAAAGAATAATGGCTCAGGCCATGCCTATGATCTTGCAGTTGAAGATCTTCGAGAGTTTGACCAGCATTGGAAGCAAACAGGATACGTTTCGAAATTTATGGAGACTATTTTGCAAGATCAGTTGGGTGTAGATCCTCAATCCCTTGATGCTAATAACAGTGTGACAACGACAAGCTCTGACTGGGTGCTATCAAATGACGATGCTCATGTTGTCTTTCTTCGAAATGGTGGTTCTACAAATATTCAGTTAGCTGATGATCGAAGTTATGATGTATTGTGGTTTAATCCTCGTACAGGACAGACTTATGAAGGCAGTGTTTTAGGCAGTGGTCTCCAAAATATTGGTAATCCACCAACACAGCCTTCGCAAGATTGGGTTGTTGTTATCACTCAGCGCGCTGGAGCGATCAATGTTGGTGGGAATCTTACCCCATCCCAGCGTCATTCAGATATTACAAGAGAAGCTAATATTCCTGCATCCTCTATTTCACAAGCGCCAAATAATGGTTGGGGTGATAGCTATTCAATCGGTGATAAATGTTATTGCCAAACAACATATGATCATAATATTGGTGGTATACAGGTGAATACAGCCCTAGGATCCATGAGTGTTCGTGAAGCATGTGAGCGTCTTGGTCCAGGGCCTGGGTCAAGTGGTCGACCACTTTATAATGATGTTCAGTGTGGGAATGGACCAGCAAATGATGCCGGTGATGAAGACTATTGTCCTGGGCGAGTTGATATAGGCAAGAAAGGATGCACTCATATTGGTCCAGTTTGGAACTTCAGTGATGATAAAGGCAGTGATGTTGATGTTATTGATGCTGCAAACGATGGAGACTATACGGAAGTTGATGGGCTTGTTGTGATTGAGGCAGAGAATACAGACTCTTCTCTTGGTCAATGGAAGCGTTCGTCTGCTATCAATGGTTATTCAGGAAATGGCTATCTTGAGTTTACTGGTAATACAGCGATGAGTGGCCCAGCAAATTCACCACTTCAGTACACTTTCTCTGTGAATCGTAGTGGGCTTTATAATCTTCATATGCATGTTGCTAAAGAGCATCTTACGCTGAATGGTGGCTTGAGAACAGATGTTGCAAATGATGCGTATGTAAGGCTTGAAGGTAATTATGAGGCTGGAGATAGCGTTGGCAATAGTCATGGTAAAGATGCACCTTTATCTTCTTTAAAGTCGAATACTAAATTTTTCGGTGGTAAGGATAAAGCGTTTATTTGGGAATCAGGTAATCGGCTTGATTTAGGTGGCCATAAGAATAAGCGAGTTGCTGTGTATCGGCTCAAAGCAGGTGAAGAGTATACGTTTGTAATGTCAGGGCGTTCAAAGTTTTTTAAAGTTGATCGCTTTGTGTTTCAGCATGAATCTGTTGCTCAATCAGAAGCACGGAATCTGAATAACATAGAAACTCGTCAGTAAGTTTTTTAGCAAAAAAGCCTGCGATTATCGCAGGCTTTTTTTTGGCTAAAAAATACTCTTTTTTTGTGATATTGAAATGTAAATACTTGTTTATAGCTTCAGTTTGATTGCATTTAGCAATTAATTTTGGTACAAGTCTAGATGGGCAAGTTTAGTGTTTTTATTCTAATCGCTGCTACTTCGTGTAAATAATGACAGAGATGGGCGGTTGTCTGTGTAAATGAGCATTTTTATTTTGCACTCACCAGCTTGCACTAATACTTTTATATCATAGAAGGATACTTATTTTGGGAACCTCAATGCCTCACGTAAATATACTTGACAATAACACGACAGGAGTTCATTTATCAGATAATGCTGTACAATCAGGTGCTGCTCAAGGTTCTGTTTTAGCTCGTGTGAGTAGAGATTCGGTAATTCATCAGCCTGTAGTGCCAACAAGCAGTCCTACTGGGCTACCAATGAATAGCCCCAGAACTGCATCGAGTTTAAAGCGAAGCTTGCTATTTACGATTGGTGGGCTTTGTAGCGGCATTCTCTCAGGAGTTGCTGTCACTATGCTGTTATGGAATGGCTTAAAAGAGCGCTTTAGTGAAGGTGTTGATGCTACGGCATCTGGCGATGTGTCTGCATCTGGCACAATAAATGCCGATGGAAACTTTGAAGCAGGTGGCCGTGCAGAATTTGATGATATTGATGCCGAAGTCATTGGCTTTGGTTTTGGCGTGCCTGCTTCTGGAGCAGCAGATTTTGATGTAGATGGCGAGCTTAATTTTGATGGTGCTCTTGATGCTACAGATCTCGATATAGGTTTTAATGGAAATGCTTCTATTGATATTGGAGACGGCGCGCCTACCAAAGTTATTTTATCTGTTGCTGCTGTATTTGGTATTGTTGTTGCAACTGTTGCATGGATATGTGAAAGGCAAATAACTCATGGTGAAAATCAAACAAGAGTACTTGATGATTTAGCTATTATCCGAACACAAACTCAAGCCCGGCAAGCACCAGAAGTCACTGATGTTGATTCGCCATCATTATTACCGGCATCAAGCACGAGTTAGTATAGCTTGATTGTTGAGGAGCATTGCATATGAATACTCATATTCTGTTTATATGCATTTATCAATTAAAAGAGAGGTTTCATTGAAGTTAATCAATCCTGTCATTCATCAGAGTCATAATTCTTCAGCAGGTGCAGTTGATAATCTCTCTCATGTGAATCAACTGCAAAGGCATATAGCTAAAATATATGTGTGTACAGCCCCCAAAATAGGGCGAATTTTAGCGCAAACAAGTCGCAGTATTCATGCCAATTTGGCGGGTGGCATACACTCTATTGAAAGTCGATTATTGTTACTTAAGAAGAATGATCCAGCACATCAAACTGCGGCTTTAAGGCGGCAGCGATTTAAAGCGATTCAATGCCTAAGCACCCTGAGTCTGGTGACAGATATTGGTGCTTTAGCTGGTGCTACAGCATCATTATTTGCGCCACCAGCCGCTTTTGCAGCCCTGGCTTTTTCTCTCGTCACTTTCTCATTGCGCAGGGCAACAAAAGCGCTTTGTATTTTGGCATTGAATACGGCACAAGAGCCTTTTAAAGAGAAGACTGCACCAAAGATCCAAGATTATATTGATGTAGTTGATTTAATGAAGTCTTCTGGCGTGAAATATATAGCAACGAGTCGTGGGTTAAAAACCCGGACTGATCTCTGCCTCGATGCTTATGTCGGTGCTCAAAGACAGCTCATCAATGGAGCTGTGGCTCAAAGACACCAGCACGAGGTGCATATTCAAGGGATTGAGGCTCGCCTGCGAAGTATTCTGGCGGGAAAAGCAAAGCACCGAGATACCAAGGCTGTTTTTGGGCTTATGCCAATAATTGCTCATCATAGAGTATCAGCTCATTATGTGCAGCAAGGATTTGGTACTACTACAGCGCTTATACCTCTTGAACCAGATCCACGTCATCCAGAGCGTATCAGCGTTATAGGGCAGCTTAAAAGTAAAGCATATTCATCTCAAACTCAACGGCCTGCGCTTGAATATAGTCTGCGAAATATAGCATGGGAGAGTGGACATCAAAAAGATTGGGCGAATCTTATAATTGCACGCCAATCATTGCCTGAGCCGCAAGCTCAATTAAGTACTGATGGTCAAAGGCTTCTAAAGTCTTATGGTTTTACAGATGCAAACGTAAAAGTTCAACAGTTATTAACAGATTCAGTCTATACAATCGCAGAGCAGGCGTTAGAGAGCTTAACTCCAGCTGATGTTGAAAAAGTAAATCAATGTAAAATAAATGAAATGAGCTCTTCGGGTCAAGGTATATTGTATATTATTCAAAAATTAATACGAGAGCCATACGAGGCTCAATGGAAAACCAGTGCGCGTGCAGCTCAAGATGTCAGCTTTTTTAAAAATAAAGTAGAGAGTATTGGTGCATTTACTGTAAATGAGATAAAAAATGAACTACATCAACTCAAGTCAGAATATTGCTAGCAAGAAATGTAATGTTGATACCGAGTCAGCTGATCAAAGAGATGGGTATATTCCCCAGGTATTCAAAAAAATGACTTCAAATATTCATCATCACATAACGGCTCCTTGGATGATGACTATGCGAGATGTTCATTCTGTGCGTCAACTACGTGCAAAAATGCAGTTTGGTGGCTATCCATTTCATCGTATTCAACTGAATCAAATAGGCGACGGTGTCATTACTGCCGCAGCCGGTGCACTTCTTATTGCCGCAGCAGGGGTGAACCCTGTAATGGCTGGTGTCTTTGGGTGGGGTGTACGCGTTTCTGAGCTGGCGGTTGCGAGTCTCTGGAATCAAAGAATGGCCAGCGATCGTCGAGAAGCAAGAATTTCAGCAAGCCAATCTATTGTTGGTCAGCAACAGCACTCTCCTGGCCAATCGAAGATAAAAGCGTGTCGTGAAATACTTTCTTCTACAAAATATGATGCACTTGGTGCTCTTGCTGCTATAGCTGCAAGCACACTTCTATTGACTGGGGGGCCGCTTGTGGGGGTTATTCTTCTTGGGGGTGTTATTGCTTTATCGCAGACCATGAGTAAATTTAAAGAAATGGCATGGTCGAGTTTAAGGTATGTTGTGAATGACTCTGAACAAATTCGCGCAGAACAAGTTGATTTGCAAGAACCAATGTCAGCCTATGAAATGATAATTACAGTTGGTATTTTAACAGCGAGCTATGCTGTAAGCTTTGGAGTTCTTGCGACACTCTTTACATATGCTGCACCAGCGGCATTGCCTGTTGCCATAGGGCTCAGCGTTGCAGGGGCTGGGCTTATGATTTTTTCAAAACTTGGTTTTAATAAAGAATTAGACGAAGGTTTGGCTGAACACGAGAAATTTCTAGATAAGAAAATAGTAGAGCTTGAAGCAGAGTATTTGTCTTTGGTGCAACAAGAGCAGAGCATGAGTTCGCGGGCTAATGAGAGTGACCGCAATGATCTTGATGAATTATTGCGCCATCAACATACCACCACTGATTATCTTCATATATAAAGGAGCTTTTTTCATGCAGTACGTGTTGATGGGTGCCATGTCCAAAAAAGGCTTTAAATTCAACCCAGCCTCTATGGTCTTCTTCTTGGGTGTTGAGAACTTCTAGCCTGATCCAGCTGGTTTTACCGCTTGGCTTTATTGTACTTGGTTTGTTTTTGCTGTGCCAAGAGTCGGCTATATACTTATAAGCTTTTTTAACATTGGCACTATATCGTGCACGCATAAGCGCTTCTGCGGATTTTGGTTTTTCCATGCCAAAAATAAATAGGCCGCAGCATGTTTCAAAAGATTTTTTGATATTGCATGGGCAGGGTTTTTTACCGTGTGGAATTTTCATATAATGTGAGCCTAGCTAGTTTTCATCCATAAAACCATAAGACACTGATTTCTAGATAATTTTCGTAGATTTAAACAAAAAATCCTTTGTGTTTGACATCATTAATTTGCTAAAAAACCACACAAACACTGAGGATAGTGTCATGCGAAAGATTCACACAACACAGACAAGTCTATTGGAAAGTGACTCACAGCACAAGTTTGGAGCTGAGCATCAAGAATTGATTGGAATGGCAACCCTTTTTAGGACACTTTTTTCATCGAACGTTCAAATTGTTTGCTATCAATGCTGCGAAAAACTTTTTGAAATACAGAGAGAGATGGAATTCCGTTTGGCAATTCAAGAAAAGTTTTAAACCAATCCAGACGTTCTTCGCTTTGCCAGACTATTGTTTCCCAATCTTCAGCAGCAGAAACAACGCCACAAAGCGCTAAAACCAAGATGTCATAGAGCTTATGTCGCGTCTTTAATGTTGGCATTCTTGGGTCTTCAAGGTTTGAAAAAGCATGAAATACAATATGTTGGATCATAAAAAGTCTTTAAAATAGCTATTTATTAGCTTATTCTACGGTTTTTTAAGACGATTAATATCAATATGAGATGTCTACCAATCGCGGGTAAGATCAGTTACAGAGTCTGCTATTTTATGTAGTTTAAACCTTTCTTCCTCTAGTATTGATCTATATAAATGAGCATTATGCCATGATAAGGCTTCTGCTAGATTACTCTCATTTTTAAAATGATCGTATAGCTTACTAACTGTAGGGTAGGCGGATCGAGCAAGTGTATTGAATGTCAAATGTCCGCTGACTAGCGTGCTTACTTGCTGGATTGCTCTATGTTTTTTTATTAAATTACCTTCCAGCTGAGTTAAAATTTTGATTTTAGTATCAGCATCACATGGTATAGAAAATATGTGGTCTTGTATTAGTTGAACTTTCTTGTGCAGCCTTATTGTTTTGTTAGAAAGCGTCTCACGAAGGCATTTAAATCCAATGAGGTTGTCTGCACGCTCTCTCAGAGCATCCATTTGTCTAAGAGTCATATTTTTGGGGTGTAATAGACTTGGATTAATCATAAACTGATCGATCGCAGATTTCGGGATTCCCTTTCTCTTTAATGTAAGAGTGATATCTTTTTTTAGTTTAGCATTACTCTTGATCTTTTTAGAGAAATTATTTTTAATTATACTAATATTAATTGATTTTGACGGAACATTGGGTGTATTAGAAACTGCAAAAAGATTATTATTATTTGAGAAAATTGATAAATCTTCATCGTCAATTAAATATTGAGTAAGTACGTTATGAACAGTTCTCCCTTGCTCTGGGCTTAGTCTTAGATTTACACCTGGCAACTCAGAACTGATAAGATCGTAAAGAGACTCCAGGTGTTCTTTTAAAACTGTATTATCTATTGTAATATCAAGTGTTTGAAGATAGTTTTGCCCTAGCGGCGAATTAATGTTGTCTTCTGAGGCGCAAAAAAAGTAATTATTTTCATATAATAACTGATCTGTATCGAAGAGAATAAGCTCTCGATCTGCGTTAATTCCAATATTTTTTTTGTGCAGATCTATTGCCTGTAATGTAAGAGACGCCAGTGCAGTATGTTGTGTTTTAGGGCTGCTTACATTAATTTTTTTAAGAGCGTTATTTCCGATTTGTAATCCTTCAATATTTTCAGATAAAGCTATTTTATTTTTTAATCTTAATGCACCGATAATATTTGCTTTGTTAAAAAATCTACCAAGGTTTCCAACAAGAGAGACCTGTTGTGCTTGCTGGTCTGAAAGGGTTTGTTTTTTAATGATTTTTTTTGAAAACCCCCAATTTGTTTCAATGCCTATTCTTTCTACTTTATTTATCCCAGCAGATAAGTCCTTTGTTGGGATTGAATATGGTAGTGTGTTTTCATAATATTTTTGTATTTCATCTGAAATCATATTTTTTGATGCTGACGATGATTTTATATATCTTTTGATGATGAGAAGTTTTGCTTTCTCGGCTGCGTGCTCACCAATAATTTTCATGTCAAGTGATTTTTTTTCTAATTTTACCTTAATGTCTGATAGTCTGTCAGAAAGTATTCCAAGATGATGTTTTTCAAATGTATTTTTTGTTATTATTTCAACTGTTTTATTAAAAATTTTATTTAACTGATTAGTTGTATATTTAGGCGGCTCATTATTATTTTCTGTTACTTGTTTAATGGCATCTTCTAATAATTTAATATTTTTTTCTAGTGTTATTCCATTGTTAATGATCTTTTTATTTATCATTCGAGGTGAGGTTGGTGGTGATGTTATGATTGAATTTAAAGGTTTTTTGAAAGTTGGTTGGCATAGTTTGTTAAAGAAATTATAAATTCGTGCGCGATAATTTATTGGTCTAAAATGTATGTGATCAAGACGAGTAGAGGTGTCAATAGCTGATTTTTTCATGGGATAAGTAGAATTGCTGTGTATGCTTTGTGTGTGATAGTCAGTATTATTTTTATATATATTCATAGTGATGTCTCGACTGCTATGTAATTAAAGGGTCTATACCCAAAGCGTTTTATATTGAGGTGTCGCATGCACCGTTCTTTTAACTCTTGACTTCGTGACTGTGCCTCGTATGGGAGTGGCCATACAGCGTTGTCGCGCTTTGTCAACATTTAAAATGAAGACACCTTCAACACCTAATTTATAACGCTTTGGGTATAGTAAATACTGTCAGTTTATTTTACATGTATATTTTACATTTTTATGTAAAATATAAAAAATATTTTTTATATAAATAGTAATTTTATGCAAGATATTGTATATTTAATTATGAGTAATTTATTCTTTTATAAGCAGCTGATATAATTTTTTTATGAGCTATTTGGGTATAGCCATGATGTTTAAAGTATGTTGTGTGTGAGCAAAGAATATATTAGGAGGGTAGATCTTGTGAAAAATACGAAAAAATGTGTAGCATTAAGTACGTTTTTTTTTGATAAAATAATAAAGAATAAACACTATAAAAAAAGACATTTATACTTGGAATCCATGGCCCGCAAGGCAGTGGAAAGACAACTTTAAGTGAGCAGCTTGTGGAGCAGCTCGTGAGCGCTGGATTGAGTGCTATCACAATATCACAAGATGACTTTTATGCGTCAAAGGAAGACCGACTTCATCTGGCAACAACAATTCACCCATTACTTGCTACTCGTGGTGTGCCGGGAACACATGATTTAGACTGTGCAGTTTCAGTGTTACAAGCTGCTCTTCTTGGACAACCTTTTATAATCCCGCAATTTGATAAAGCAAAGGATGATCAGCAGCCTAGCTCTTCTTGGCGTTCAATAGTAAAGCCAATAGATGTTCTTGTTTTTGAAGGGTGGTGTGTTGGTTTACCTGATATTTTACATGCTCATCTTGAACAGCACCCTGAGCCATATAATGCGCTTGAACGTCTGCAAGATAAAGATGGTTTATGGCGTCAATATGTGGCGGATCAAAATTCCTTGTACCAGTCTTGGTATGAGATGATTGATTTTTTAATAGGCTTGAGCATACCAACTTTTGAACATAGTATTGCATGGCGCTGGCAACAGGAATGCGATCTTTTTCAGCGTTCAGGGCAACGGTTTTTCTCGTCGAAAGCACAGGTGAGTGATTTTGCTGCTTATTTTGAAAGGATTACTTGTGTAGCGCAAAATAGGCTCCCAGAGTTTGCCGATTGTATTATTGATGTAGATGCCTCGCACAGTCTGATGATGAGAGAAGGTATGAAGATATATACCCAAAGCGTTTGAGATTTAGGTGTCGCATGCACCGTCCTTTTAACTCTTGACTTCGTTACTGTGCCTCGTATGGGAGTGGCCATACAGCGTTGTCGCGCC